>JBBPCS010000878.1:3116295-3152755 GCA_037974645.1 Hollardia meadi
GCTTAATTTGTCATGAAATAACGAGGGAATAGGCCACACCTGGCCATGAAACTGCTTGTCAGTCAATTGTCCAATACGTTTGAGCCTTTTGAGTACGAGTAAAAACGGCTGTAATTCCTAAAACGTTAATGCAATACTTTTTTTTTTAAAACCCCTTGAATTAAAGCTGAAAGTCTACACTTCAATCACATCCTGATTGCTTCATTTCAAATCCACTGTGGTGGTGTACAGAGGCAAACTTACAAAAATTGTGTCACTGTCCAAATACTTATGTGCATGACATAATTACACAAGGACGCAGGGTTAGAAGTTGGAAAATGTGATTTTTATTTTATGTATTCTTTTAAAAGGTTATATCAATGTGATTACAAATTGTGACCCAGATTAGTCTACAGGAAATGATCCATAATATTTACTGGCTAGCAGTTGCTAATTGTTTGCTTCGCAAGTCCTGAGCTATGAAAGACATTTTTGCAGACAGCTTGTTTCTCGCAGACATTCATTTTTGTCTACTGCATCAACTCTTGGTCTTTCCCCTTCCCCATCAGACTCCTGGCTGTACCCTCTGACCGATTCATCCTACGACAGTCTCGAGAATGAGTTGGACAACAGCAGCGGGTCACCTGGCTTCAGCAACAGAAGCCCCCTCAGACCCAAAACACTGCGAGGAAGCCTGGACTCCATCCTCACATTTAGCGACTATGACCAAGACACCGACCCAGAAATACACCAGACCCAAACTGACAGCCCGCATGGCCTGAAGTTACACCCACTGAGGAGAACCAGAGGCAGGAGGCAGACCCCAGACCTCTCTTACCCCAGCCAGGATGCACAGACAGTGGACACCACCTCCAAGCTGGACTCGCTGTCCCTGGATGGTCAGCACAGACATCGGCGGTGCTCTGAGCCGGCTATAGCATACGTGGCCAAATTTGGGCCGTGCGTTTCAGGTAGTACTGATGGTCTCACTGGTGAGGAAGAAGAGCTTTCCAAGAAGCCTAGCAGCCACACATACTCCAGAGGTGAGACCAAGAAGGGTAGAGACGAGTCCACGTTAACTCTGCATGATGTAAGGTCAGCAGCTCTGGAGGTGAGCTCCTCCAGCCTCTCCTCTACCCCCACCTCCCCTGAACAGACCCGCTCCTCCCTGGATTCTCCTGACTCCCTGCACTTCCTCAGCAGTGACCGCACCTGGGCGAGGAGACGGGGGCTGTACCTATCCAAGACGCATCTGCCATGCAATTCTTCCTCTGTTCCCTCCTCTGTCGCCTCTACACCCTTCACCATAAGTGCTGCTCTGACCTCCAGTGGACATCCAGACCTGGGGACCTGCCCAAAAGGCTCCCCACCCAAAGAACCACTTAATTGGGGGACCCTGAAAGGCTGCCAGGGCCTTCACCCAAACTCTTGGCTAAAGAAAGGCCGGAGGCTGTCGCTAACCCAACAAGACAACTTGGAGAAGGAAGAAGAGGACAAGTCTGGGGTGAGTCTGATTACAGCAGATGATATAGAATCAAATTACATTCACTGTTTATGTCAAATCATACACTTATGTCTCAGTTTGTGCTGAAATGATTAGGACTTTTAATTGATGATGAAAATAATCATTGCAGATCTAGTCTTAATTACATCCGCATTTGATGCATTTTTAATATGGCTGATTCTATAGCCCTTTTTACACAGATTGCGCAAATATCGCAAATAAGAGACTGCTGAGGACTAAAGAAGCTCAAGTCTGTTTAGCTGGCAGTCAGGAACAAAGCCTGCAGGCTAACAATTCAACCAATGGAAAGGAAGTTAGCAGCACGGAGCTGCTAATTCTACAAAGAGCAAAGGAGCGACCAGTTTCCTCCACCCTAGCATCGGACGGCCAAGCACAGAACTGCTTAACTCGGTTAACTGTAACAAACATGTACATGTATTGAATGTAGTCAGGTTATCAATAGGTGGCTTGGCCACACTTTGAGGTGAGGTTAGTTCGCTTCACACAGAGACTCAGGGTCTTGCATGCAACTAACCATTCTCTTTACTAACCTGGCACCACGATCTCACACACGTACTGTCTCACATACCTTAAGACTCTCACCTGTCGGCCATTTTGTCTTTGTTTCAGGCCCTGCTGCCTTTCAAACAGCCACCTCTGTTTTCACATGCACACACACAATCACCATTTTAGATGAGTTAGTATTTTCCACTTTTTTTATTTGTTGAATAAATACTTTTGTCTGTTTAATGTTGCACAAGATTGAATGCTGCCAACCTCTACACTGTCAAGAACTCCAAATCCTTCGAGTAGCTGTTGCTATTCAGTTCAGTACTTTTATTATGCCAGATGGGAAACTTGGCTTGCAGTCAGGGGCACAATATAAAAATTACAGTACAAATAAGACTACAACAAAGATGTACATACAACAATCCATAATGGTAATTTTGGTTGTAATTATCGAGTTAATTATTAATCATAATTCCAAATTTACAGTTTAGATGGATTAACTGAATTGGCTATCTTTTCCTTTCTTTAAGGGTGGTGCTACTATTAATTAATATAATTAATTATTTCTGATTATTATTATTTTGATAGCCAAATTTAATCTATTAGTTGTGGCCAAAAATTCAGATTAGTCTCCTAACACACGAAGTTATCTGTCCTGAGTGCTTTTCAATCTATTTTTTGCCTGACCAACTTTACAAGTCACTGAGACTTGCAAGATTTGAACCCACATCCCCAGAACTTCAGCTCTGTCTCCTAACATGCTGAGCTATCTATCCTGGGCCAGTTTAACCCTGTTTCTGAGTGCTTTTCACTCTATCTTATCAATTAAAATTATTACTCAATTTTATGAGGCCCATTGAATGAATAAAGAATTTTAAAGTCCTACACCCAGAAATGATAAAGATAAAAGCACCAGGAGAAGTGGTTCTAATATGCAGGGACTTGGTGGTGAAGTGGGTTCGGATCAATGGATAGTATCCAACAATGATGTCTGTGGAGGGCGTCTGGTTCGAATCCACCCGTTGCTGGTACCTGTACCTACTGTCCTGCAGTTTGTGGGGCGGAAGAGGGGAGGGTATTGTCCTCCCCTGGGTCTTTCTGGGAGGTTAAAGCATGGGGTTATGCATTAAAGAATAACAAGTACAGCAGTGTCATTTGAAGGATGGTGAGGTAAAAACGACACCAAACTAGTACACTAAGAAACACAACTACCTCCTCCCTCCCTGGCAAGAATTGAATTAAAGAGTAATATTTTAGCACAATAACATCAATATGACAAATGTCATGCAAAAGAAAGAGTAAGAAGTGGATAAATCAGGATGTAAGGATACTGATCTGAACTTCTGGGGATGTGGGTTTGAATCTTATGACACTTGGTGAGTTTTGAAGTTGGTCATGCAAAAGAGTGAAAATTCTTCAACAACTTATTAAACTTTAATCTTCTTTGATGTATGGCTCATCTTCACTCCTGCTGGAGAGCAACTTCTTCTTTACTCTGGAACAATAATTACATACACGCGTCTGCCTCGATCACAAAGGAAATAAATATTTGGAGAGGGTTTCACCTGACTGAGGTTCTCTGGTCTCCTCCCAATCACAACTGTCATCAGTCTCAGGTTGTCTTGGCTGGTTCTGATTCTCCACACTCCTCTGATCAAATCAAATTTTATTTAAATACAACAAAGTTATCTCATGACACTTTACATGTAGAGTAGGTCTAGACCAGCCCTAATTATAAGCTATAAGAGAGGAGCATGATAACTGAAGGCTCTGGCTCCCATTCTACTTTTGGGGACTCTAGGGACGTTTTAAGAACTAAACTCTGAGAATTCAGATAGAAATTCAGAGTAAGACTAAGAATCAGGCTTTCAAATTAGTTATAATTGAGTTTAGGACTGATTAATAGACCTGAATTGAAGCTAGGAGTGGATTCATTTAGGCTAACATATTCATCATCACACAGCCAAGGTAGCTAGGTAGAGACGGAAGGTAGCTGGGGTTAGGGAAGTAGGAAAGTTAGGGAAGGAAGGGGTCAGGGGGAGTGTCGGGCATATCATACTCACCAATGCTCTGAAATGACGTCACCTTAAAAAGCTCTGAATCATTAAGTTGCCCTCCAAGTTTAGATTTTCTTCATTTTGTTTCTACAAACAGGGAGGACCCAGTCATATGTCGCTCACACCTGGAAAACTTGTTCCAGAGACAGGAAAAACAGGTGAACAGGGAGAAGGAAAACTGACCTCCAAGCCCAAACCAACCTCAAAAGATGCAGGAGGAGGTGGCCATGCAAGGCTGAGGCCTGGCCAGGAGTCCCACAAGTCCCAACTTCTTACACAGGATTCATCCAGCCCCCCTTTCCACCACCGCTCTACAGGGAGCCTCCATTTCCCCAAATCCTCTTGGTTTCATTCTTCAGACTCCTCACTAACTGTCAGGCAGCTCAGTGACGACCATGCCAACACCACAGGTGAAGTGAAAGAGCCATTGCCATCTTTATTCTACAAGCAGAGTGGGCCATCTCTGTCCCTGTTCAAGCAAAACAGGTCTCAGTCTGTGGAGGAGCAAAGCAACGTCAGGCTCTACCAGCGGCGGAGATCAGAACCTGGACAGCAGGTTATGGACCAAGCCTCTACCCTCACATGGGCAAGGCTGCCCAGCGACCCAGGATTGAAGGTTACTGAGGTGGATTCACAGGGAGGGACAACAGAGGCCTGTTTCTGCCTCTCCCCCTATGCCACCAAAGCAGTGAGGGACTACTTCTGCTCTCACCCCTACAGTAGCCCCCAGAGCAGCCAGCAGGTGGCACTTGCCCTGGTGGAGAGTCGCAGGAAATGGCTGAAGAGATGCAGTGATCCCACAGCAGAACCAGACCTGGACCAGCTTCTGTTTTCTGAAGAATCCTATGTCTGATTCTGACTGTGACCTAAAGCAAAACAAACTGCAGGCAACACCAGAAATCATGCGTTTCATTGCTCTTTTCAACATTAAATTTTGTTATTATACCAATTTATGGTATAATATTAAAAATTGTCATTAGGGATATGCTTGAATGTCCTGAAAGGGGAATTCCGGTATTTAACCTTATTTAAAATGATATGTTTATCACAGTCTACGCAGATGGTTTGTCATTAAAAGTGTATAAGGCCAAAGTTGAAACCTGCCAATTAAAACTAGGTGTTGCCTTTTTTTTTTAAATAACAAACAAGTATTATCTCCATCATTAATGACTCATCATTTTGTTGCCCGATGGCTACCCTTAACTTAAAAAATAATTAGGCAAAATAATAATAATAAAAATAATCAGAGCTGCATTATGTTTAGATAACCCTGTTTAATGCTACATACTGTACAGGTACTCTCACTTTCCAAACATAACAACTTTGTTAAGAGTTAGATGAGGATTGTTCTCAGTGTGAACACTGATTACTTACTATTGAGTAGCTTAATAGAGCCCACCAAAAATGGGATATAATCAAAAAAGATTTTTTTTAAATTTTGGCCTGTAGTGTTGAAGCAGCAGCAGTATTTGGAATGGTAATTTCCAAACAAAAGAATATATATATATAATGGCTTACACAATTATGATTACAGTTTAGATTCAGAACCATTACTTATGTAACTGTTAGCTTCTTAAACATGTTGAGTTTTGTAGATTATTCAATATTAACAAATTCTTAATTTAAATTCTTCACTTAAAAACAACTGTGCTTTTTTTGTTGTCTATTCTGATGTTCACACTGCTTTCTGCCAACTGGAGTGTACTGGAGGTACTGGTACTGGAATAAACATGATTTTTTGTAATATCATTATTAAACTTTTCTGATTAGGTTTTGCTGGCTTGCACTTTAAGTATTCATAGTATAAAAGCAGACGTCTTCTTTACGTAACGCACATTTGAAATGCTTCTCTGCATTAGCACTTAAATTACAACACATAACATTAGGTAGCTCTATTTGTAGGTAGGATTCTTGTTTTCCATTTGTTGCCAACAATGTGGTTTTCATGCAAGCCTGCATTGATTTGAATTAATCACATGCGTTCTGTCCTAATATTTCTATGATGTAAATATGACCCCTTGAGGGGAAAATGGGCACATTGTTTGTCAAGCTTTATATTTCATGTTGCTTTATTATACCGTCTTTGTTACCTTTGCTACGTTAATTATACGCACGGTCTTTCTGCATTTTGTCAATAAAATTATGTAAGAGTGAAAATCTGATTCACGTAATTATTTCTTTACATTTCTGGGAGGGGAAATGACGATATTTTCAGTTCATACAAAATGTAAAACAGAACATATAAAAACTGACAGTTCAACACGCCATTAGAAAGGCGATTTTTTTTTTATTACATTGCTTTTCACTCTATACACAGATATATGTGTGTGCTCTAGATATGTACAATCACATGATGAAATTATATGGTTGTAGGAAGGAATCAAATCAATAGTGGGGGTATACATATGTGTAGAATAATATAAGTTGGGGGTAGTGGGGTATTAGCACAATCTCTAAGGCGTCGAGAACTGTTAGTTACATTGGTTCACAAACATTTCAGTCACAGGTTGTAATCAGCTGTGTATGTTGTTCAGTGGACATGACTGAATTGCCACATGAGGAGAAGGGTCTGACGTCGCATCTAGACCAGATTAGCAGCCCCTGATCTAAAATAAATCTCGTATTCATGCGAGCGTCGGTGTAAGTTCAGTCATAGTTACATGAGAAGAGAAAGATACTTTCTTAGATAATCGAAGGCACATTCACAAACTAGAGGTGTACAGCAGTGACAGGGTGGAAATCTTTTTACAAACCGTAAATCAGGTCAGCTTACGAGGCAGTTTACCATATCACAGGTTTGTCTTAGCTTCAAGTTTATATCATTAGACTTTGTAACCATTAGAGAACCTAGTATGAGGAACCATAACAGAGGGTGTCTTGTACACGCAAAGTTACAGTCTTACTCGAAAAAATTATTTTGCCTCCATTTTCAGTCAAAGTCCTGTTTTCTTACGTCCTGGTTATTGAGAGCTGTGACTTGAACTGTTTAGCAGATACATCCGTGCTGACGCAGTAACACCCATCATGCCCGTGCACATGTCGTACCCTCACCTCCGGGCACAACCTCACTGTCTGCATCGGCAGGTTCCCAGCTAAGACGATCCGTCTTTGCTCTGTCGGACGTCCGCCACACTCTCCGGAACCTTCGCCACGATGCCATCCAGAGACTTCGTCAGACAGACCTGGCAACCAAGACGAGATCTGAGGGGGGAAAGGAGTATTAAGTCTTTATTTTGTTTTTCTATTCAAATTCCACTATGTTCACCAGCTGCTCGCTAACCGTCTGTTTTATGCCTTTTGGTGCGTTTATCAGAGCTTTATCACTGAAAACAGCTGCCAAAACATCAACATAATAAAATAAATCTAATGGAAATGGGGAAGGGGATGGAAAGGGGGAGGCAGAGAAACTCAAAGTTTTGATTCAAGTTCAAACCCTGAGTCACATGTTAATTCTCTGTGGGCTCATCACGACAAGACAAGTGACACTTTCAAATATTAATTTGATCAATCGTTGAATCTCCTTTATAAAGTTGAGGCACAAGATGTTTTTTCTTCTATTTGTTTTGAGTTGATAACATGTCAGAGTTGTGTTTGCAGCTTGTTAAAACTGTTGTTTGCAAATTAAGTTGACAAATCTCATTACCTCAACAGAACTCTCTCAGCAGCATCGTGCACTTCTAAAAAAGGATAAAGCTGATATGTTCACTCGGCAGATTTCATAGAAAAAGCTATAACCGATTACAAAAAAAGTGGGACATCGTGTCAAACAGAAATAAAACAAAAAGCAAAAAACCTTTGAGCTGTATTTAGCCGAGTACACTACAAAGATGAGATATTTACTGTTCAAAGTGATAAGCTGTCTTTTGTAAAAAAAAATTTTAAAAAAGAGTTCATATAATGCAAATGTACATCACCTTTTCTTTTAACACCACCCAGGAAGCGGGGACACTCTTTGTTGAAATTTAAAAAGAGGAAATACTTTCCCATTCTTGCTCAATATACTACTTCAGTTGCTCAACACTCCGGGGGTCTCTTGTCATATTTTTTGCTTCATAATGCGCCAAACATTTTCACTGGAGGCCAGGTGTGGAGTGCAGGCAGGCCAGCCTCGTACCTGCACTTAAAGCCACACCGACTTAACACGCGCCGAGTGTGGCATCGTCTTGCTGGAATAAGCAGGGACGAATGGACGGCAGCACATGTGGTTCCTTCACAGTTGTGCAAGTTACCCATTCCATCCCAAATGCTGTCTTTTGACCTTTGCACTGGTAACAATTTGGACGGTCCCTGATTACCAAAAACTATTTGAAATGTGGACTTTCTCTGGATGCTCTGAGTCTTTGGTGATACTACGGGCTGTATGGTGAAATCCCAAAGTTCCTTGAAATTGTGTGTACAGAAACATTCTGAAACTATGGGTCTATTTTCTCACTTTTTTTAACAAAGTGGTGAACCTCACCTCATCCTTTCTGGTATTAAAAAAAAAAAAGTTTCCATTTGAACATTAAATATCTCATATATTATCATCTTATATAGACCAAAATATTTGCAAATCATTGCATTTCTGTTTGCACATCTGTTTTAAGGGTCCCACTTTTTTGGAATCAGGGTTGTAACAATGAATAAACAAATATGTCTGTATCTCAAGCCTGATATATGTGTATATATTACCTCTATAACCCTCTGTGTTTTAGAAAAGGTAAGAAACACATTCAAGTGGAATTATGTGAATACTTTTAACAATGCTGCTACTGTGAAATATTCCTATTTTCTATAAAAATTCAATTAACGCTGCTTGGTAAAGGTGGGGTTGGCCCTCAGCAGAAAATTGTGTGTGTCCTCCTCACGTGTCAGTCAAGCCGTAGGCTAAGTCTAGCATGTCCATCTCCTCGTCTGTGATTCGCCCCAGGCTCTTGTAGACGTCCTCGTCAAAGATCACATGACACGTGGAGCACGCCAGGGTTCCCTCACACGCTCCTAAAAAAACACACGCCTTTATAACTTTATCTGATGGAGGAGGTTCAGCTCAGTGGCACAGAGGCAGTCATCTGCTATGAATCTCACTAGGACTGCTTGTAGGTCCAAGCATGTCAGTGAAGAGCTCTGATGTCACGTATGACAAGAAAGGGTGATGAAAGAAAAGAGAGAAGAGTAAAGGTTGTAAACCTCAGTGTGTGTGTGTGTGTGTGTGTGTGTGTGTGTGCTTACATACCAAAGCCATCAATGTCGAGGTCCTCGTTAATGACAACATCTAGCAGCGAGTCTCCAGGCGACCCCTTCACTGTGATCTTCTCTCCATCTCTGTTGATGAAGTGCACCGTCACCTTATTGTCTGACCTGAGAGAGAGAGAGAGAGAGAGAGAGTTTAAGTTTTCATTTATTTACATGGGAAGATAGTAACAAGAACCAAACCTTGAAATATATTTTGTCAAATTGAGATATTTTCTAATGGTTGCAGTCAAAAAGCACACCAGGTCTCCGCAATAAAATAAATGATGATTGCCCACACACCAATTGATCATTTGTGCCCTCAAATCATGTGTTTTTGCTGTCAGGCTCCAACCAAAGCGACAACACTGCCCTCCGGTGGTCAGAGCTCGTTACTACACCTAGAACAGTGTAAACTATATCATTAGTGTTGTTTATTTAGAAAAGCTCAGTTTGCTCCCATGTATAAATGCTACTTTTGTTTCAGTCAGTAGTTTAACTCCAAATAAAGTTGTACACGCATACATATCCAGCATATACCAAGAAGTGCTCATTCCCACTTAAAGTTGAGTGCAAAAGATAAAATCTTCAGACAAAAAAAATTATCTAGAGCTCCAACAATAGACAGAAAATTAATCTACAACTATTTAGATAGTTGTTTAATCATTTAGTCGATTTTCAAGCACAATCATTTGACAGTTCCAGCTTTCTGAATGTGAGCTTTTGCTGCATTCCCTTGCGTTACATTATGGTAAATTGAACATTTTAAGGTTTGGCTAGTTGGTCAGACAAAACAAAGCACAAGCAATTTTAAAACATCAGCTTTGATTTCAGGTAATCGCAGTGGACGTTTTTTTCCACTTTTTGAATGATTAACTGATCAATACAGAAAGCAATGTGTCAGATTAATTGATAATGAGCTCTTCACATATAAGACCATGGTTAAGGAAACCCAGTGGGATCACATGAGTCCAGATTAGTCAAGCCAATTTCTAAATTTGAAGACAGTTAAAAATCAGTGGTGCCTCCAAACACCTCAGGAAAACCACAAACACAGTGAAGGTCATTTTCATCGAGAAAATGAACATTTGTAGGACAGCAGATAAAAACCATTCCTGTCTAATGTTTCCGTTCAGCCTAAGAAAGGATGAGGATAAACATTCTTCATCTGATTAGGAATTTGATTTTTTTTTTTTTTTTTTTTTTAAAGGTTTTCAGCTTCATACCACAACCAGAGGCTGGTTTTAACAATGATCGTGAGGCAGTGCTGTGACCTTTGAGCAAAACATTTAACAAACTTGTTGGCTGTGCGCTTAAAAACAACACTCTGCCTCTTATTTAAACTGAGTGCAATATGAATTTTAGCAAAGAGCCAGAAAGGAGAAGGACCAGCGAGTTGTTTTTTCACCCTGCCGCCTGAGCCATTCACAAAGTCACCAAAGTACATTTTTCTCCACTGCTCCAGGCAAAAACTTCAGCACACCTCTTGTTGAGTGATAAGCTTAAAGGGCATACCACAATCTGCGGAAACCCTGTCTAATCCACTTTAAAAACAAATGTCAATTATCAAACTCTACTCCATATCCCACACAGGCAAGGCTTGTAAATAACTATATGAAACTTTGATAGCCAAAGTGGATTTTTAACAAAATGACAGTTATGGGAGGTTCAGGGCCAGCCATGCCCGTCTGACGTGAGCACACAGGAACGGAGTTAACAGGTTTAAGGCCAGCCAGGCACAACAAACCTTCAGCCTGAGCTGCGTGTCAGCAGTCATTATGCAATTCAATTCAACAAGTTGTCTGGCCCTGCCTTAGTCAAGGCCTTGTACCTGAAGAGAACAAAGATGGATCACTTCAGCCTTGTGAGCATGTGCAGTCTTGGCCTAAAGTTATCAAAAGACAAGAACAAACAGCCACTGCACTTCATTCCAAACTCCATTCACAAATGTGACACAACAAACATTACAACTTTCAAACAGCCTGACAGGCGTCTCCAGCATACATCGAGGTTAAGTATTGGTGGAGTTAACTGCTCCCTTCACACTTGAGTTAAAATGTAAATAAGTGCATTCTGCTTGGCGTTTCCTACACACATAGCTCATACAGAGTACAATAAAGAACTGAAGCCAAGGAAAGACTTGGAGAGGCTCTCCCCTCATGTTCTACGTGATATTCTGCCAGGCGTGTGCTGATAAGAAAACGGTCATTTAACTCCTTGTTTTCTGAATATAGTCTGGCTCGGTCCACACGAGACAGTAACAACTTAACAACAACTTTACTGCATGCGATCAGTGCTCTCTAAGCAAAGTTACCTACCTCAGAGATTGTGTGCCAGTTGTAAGACTCCTCTGACCCGTAAACCAGGCACCCGAAGTTAACGTTGCTGCCGCAGTCCTCCGCGAGAATACGCCTAAACTAACGTGAGACAGCCTTCTTAACGCTGTTACCAAAGCCATTTTGAAGAAACGTTTCACACAAGACGTTAAATAAAAGCTGAAGAGCACGGACACGTCGGGTTACACAGCCCACTGAGACCAGAAGATGTTTGACTTAGCCCCACGGAGCTAGCTGGTGAAGCTAGCTTGTTTTATCTGCGAGAAGTCACTCTGTCACTGTCACGCTCCTTGCGTAACGTGTAACATATGCCAACTGATCGTCGTCTCGGATCCCCAAATCAATGAGGTGGCTCGTGATAATCGGCTACAAAAACAAACAAAGTAGATAGATGATATCGGCTGCAATCGCACTGACCAGGATTAAGTTGTCATTCAGTAAACGACAATGTACGGGATGCCCGATGTTTTTCCTGGCAAGGAAAACTGTCAGAGTAGGCATGTTAAATCAACATCCTGTCATATGGCTTCAAAGAATAAAAGTCTTAGCAACCAACTTGGTCGATATATAAAGTCAATGGCTACATGGTCGACTACACTATACAGATCTTAAAATGGAGTATCTACATAGTATGGGATCTAGATAGATTATCTAAACTGTAAATTTATTCAATTATTAAAGTGTTTTGTGTTACTTTTATTTTGAAAGTTGAACTGCCAAGTTTCCTGCTGTGTGCTGATTAACTATCGCTAGCTTGATACCGCTAATGAAAAATGCTCTTATGCTCGTTTTAATCTACAGCGTAAACCGGTATGGCGGGGTTAGAGCATTTATCGTTATGGCCGAGTCTTAAAAACAAGACACTCCAAAGTGTTGCTCAATAAAGGTCAAAGCCCTCCACAATTCGGACCTCCACACTCTTCTCTGCAGCCGAAGGGATAGAACAAAATCGAAATCAGATACCACACACAACCTTGAACTTTTAGAATGTTTGAAAACGGGACACACATTGTTATAAGCACTAGGACGATAGGAACGGATTGAAATAGTTTATGTACACTGATGCATTCTCAAATACGTGTCAATCTATACCTGACTATTCTATTGAAAAACTTTAAATGATGTTGTGTTTATGGGAATTCCGTGTGTTTCACAGATATGGCATAATGTAGCACCTCTTTTACAAAGTATCCACAGGACCCACTGTATCTTTAGACTTTAACACCGCTAAACATGATATTTATTTTAAAAATGGGAATCAGGGGCCATGAACTTGTACTACACCCCTGTCTTTACATGTATGCCGCCTGCAACATCAAGATGACACAGAAAAAACCCCTCTTATCTCACTTAAAACAACCTGTAGTGACCACCACAGTCACGTTTTCTATCTGTTTGTCGTAATCTCCACTCTTTGGCCACGTTCACAAATATTGATGGAGTTACCTACAACATATACAACACCAGGAAACAGGATATACTATAATAGGATGTCAGGGATAACTGACCATTTTGTCTGACTTGTCTGTCTTGACTTTATATCAGAGGTCAACTGACAGCCTGCACTTTATTAGCTGCTGTCATATCAAGCCACCTTCAAGCGAGACCTGAGGGCAAAGTGCATCAAATATCAGTGATCAAATTAATCTATAATCTCATAAGTGTTATTAGTAGGGTTGGGTTTATAACCAAGACAGTGATATATTAATAGGCAGCCTTCCGATTGCGAGTTGCTCAGTGTTCCTCACTGCTGTCTCAGGTAAGCCCCACAGAAACTGACACACTGCCTCTACACTGCTTTTTTAGCACAGCACAGTGGAGAGAAACATCATCTTAAATGCTTAAAAAAAAAGAAAAAGAAAAGACATCTGTGAAATGTTGCTCTGTTTTACAGGATGTTCAAGTTAGCCCTGTTGTTCCTGACACTGTCAGGTAAGATCTCTTCATCTTTCATTGTAGTTATATTCATTTCATGTGTCAAGTGATGTCGCAAGAACTTCTGACGATCAATTTCTGTACAAGCATTTTTTTTTTTTTTGTCACATGATTTATTAAATGCTTGGGGTTTGTTTGATCATGAACACAAAATATCTGTTTTTTGTTGTTGACATAACTGGATTTATTTTTTTTTACTAAAGACAATAATGAGTTTATTACAGCCATCAATGAGGTTTTCTTATGAATCTGTTTTCCAAAACATAATTACTCTGAGATTTAACAGCTTGTCATGCAAAATACAAAAAGTAGCTTTTCTGGTGAACACAAAGAAATCTCACAATCTCAATAAAATAACCTTATGTTTATATGGAGTCAAAATAGGGACTGGTTATTTTGAAGATGCACACCACTGCTTCATGACAAAAACAAAAAAACACCAGAAATATCTTTATCAAAACAATTTGAGACCATATTTATTCCTTTTGATAATCCTAATTAATTGTTTGATCATTCATGTCACCATTAATTGTGTGTTTGTTGCCTTGGCAGCCAAGGTGTTGACTGAGGCAAACAACGTAATCAAAGAGAACTAACCTGTGCAGAAATTAGACTTTGACCATTATTGATTTATTATACTGTTAAATAAAAGCTGCGGCCTACATATTATCCTGGCACAATAGTTAATAATTAATATTAAAGGCCAGCCATGTATCTATTAACTGGCACGGGTATTTGTTCAATCAGCAAGGAAGTCTAAGGTTGTGTATTCAAAGATTGCGGTCATCAGGTTTGCCTTTCTCTCTGTATGAGCATCTCTAACGCTGAATAAGCAGGATGTACAATCACAGCTGATATATGTGCATTAGTTTTCATAAATACAGATCCTCTGTGTAAGTGCTGTTTTAGGAACCCTCTCAACCTGCGAAGGGAAAGCAAAAAACAGCTAACTGTAAATAAACACTCTTCACAGGCCTCCAGGCTGCCCCACTTGCAGTCCCTAGAAGTTTGCAGAAGACATCTTCAACCTACCATGATGGCTTTCAACGGGACACTGAACACTCTGACTTCCATGAACCTTTTGCCGATGGCTTCCGACAAGGTACCGAGCCCTCCAGGAGATTCCTTGTTGACCTCAACACTGGCCTGGTGCAGGAACACATCAGTGAGATGGACAGGAGAGTGGGTGAGTGTATAATCAAACCTTATGAAGTACTAATGACTTTGGGTTCCTTAAAGGTCATTTGTCTAGCTTATTAAATGGAAGTACACAAATTTGATCATTTAAGCATTTGAGCAAGTTTATTAGCCAAAAAACCTTAGAACATTTGCATATTTCCTCTTCTAGCTTTAATCCGTCCTTCTCTGGGAAATAAAGAGGTGGAGAGGGAACAGTGGCTGACCGATGAAGGTAAGGAAGCCATGAAGTGAAATTGTCAAAATTTATAGAAATTCAACCATGATTCATTCTCCACTACATTCAGTCCTCACCAACAAGAAACTAGTCTGTAAAATCACACATTTTTGGACATGCTAGCACATTGACTACAGATGGCAATGACGGTCCACCACTTTGGTCAATATCTCAAGAACTTTTGGATGGATTGCCATGACATTTTGTGCAGGCATCTTGTTGTCTTTTACGCAGTCAATAGAATATCACTATATTTGAATAAATCAGCCTAATCTAAAGGCCTTCTGTCTTCCAGTCCCTGTTGATGTTCCAGCCGAGAAGAACGGTGGTGGTTGGGTCCGGGTGGAGGAACCCTCTGTTCATCTCCCAGATGGTTTTAGGCAGGGAACTGAACCCAAGATGTCCATCCCAGATGGTTTTAGACAGGGAACCGAACCCCAAATGACTATCCCAGATGGTTTTAGACAGGGAACCGAACAATCTCTTCACATCCGAAAAGGCTTCAGGCAGGGAACTGAACAATCTCTTTACATTCCAAAGGGCTTTAGGCAGGGAACCAAACCATCTCTTCACATCCCAGAAGGCTTTAGGCAGGGAACAGAACCATCTCTTCACATCCCAAAGGGCTTCAGGCAGGGAACAGAACCATCTCTTCACATGCCAAAGGGCTTTAGGCAAGGAACCAAACCATCTCTTCACATCCCAGAGGGCTTCAGGCAGGGAACAGAACCATCTCTTCACATCCCAAAGGGCTTCAGGCAGGGAACAGAACCATCTCTTCACATCCCAGAGGGCTTTAGGCAGGGAACCAAACCATCTCTTCACATCCCAAAGGGCTTCAGGCAGGGAACAGAACCATCTCTTCACATCCCAAAGGGCTTCAGACAGGGAACAGAACCATTTCTTCACATCCCTGAGGGCTTTAGGCAGGGAACAGAACCATCTTTTCACATCCCTGAGGGGTTTAGGCAGGGAACAGAACCATCTTTTCACATCCCTGAGGGCTTTAGGCAGGGAACAGAACTATTTCTTCACATCCCTGAGGGCTTTAGGCAGGGAACTGAACCCATTCTTACACTCCCAGTAGGCTTTAAACAAGGAACTGAACCCTCCACCTCCAGGCTTCAAACACAGACAGTGGTGTGTAAGGGGGAGGTCATCAATGGAAACTGCTTTGAGTTCAACCCCACACCACTGGCCTTCCAAGAGGCACAGGTAAGAAACATTACAATTACAGTAAACTTTCAGTGGCAAGTCCATGTCGTTAATATTGTATTTTTTGCCAGAGTCTGTGTCTGTGGCTCTATAAATTAAATCTTACACTTTTCAGTGTCCTTTTTCTCTAGGCCTCATGCAGAGCTCTCGCCCCAAACGCTGAGCTTGCATCAGTAACCAGCGGTGATCTGCATTTCGGCCTGGTCTCCCTGGTGACCAAGGGTGGCGAGAGCAACCCTGTGTTGACCTGGCTCGGAGGCATGGTCAAGGCAAGTTCCTCTCGTCAGCAGTCAACTACTTGCATTTTGAAAAGGACAGTTTTTTTTCTGAAAATATACACTGCTGTACTAATGGATCAGTAGTGAAACCAACCAATGAGTACCAGTACACAATCCCTTTGTCCCCAAAAACATGGTGAAAATCTACAATATTACATTAACATTAGAATATAAAAATCATGTATTAGGAAACCATCTCATATCACCATATTTATTTATGAGCTTACTGCCTGTGACGCAAGCACTCTGGTCCTGTACTGTGGCACAGATGGAGGCCAAGGAGAGTATCATCAGATACGTTATCAACTGCACAGATAGTGTTATTCTTACCTTGGTGAAACATTGACCTTTGAATTTGTGTTTTCAGATGTTCCATCTGTTTCTGTACTTTAAGTACATTTTGCTGATAATACCTTACTACTTTTACTTAATTCTTTTCAAGACAGGACTTTAAAAAATTTTTTTTTTTTTTTTTTTTACAGTATCTTGTAATATGCTCTCAGTTTAAATTAGAATAGTTTAATCGAGCTTGTGTCTGATGTACTGTATGTGCGTTTGTGTTGCACACCTCAGAACCAGCAGGCATCATGGGTAGACGGGTCAGAGTGGGACTACAGTGACTGGATGCCAGGTCACCCCAATGTTCACACTGATAAACCTGTCTGTGTAGAGATGTTCAAGATGGGTAAGAACTGCACTCGCACACTACAGACATCACAGCTGTTACACGTTTAATAGTTGGAAGCGCTGTGATTGATTAAACCAGAAAGAACAAACCAGATCAGGGTGGGGTTTTGTTGTTTTTTTTACACGTTTAATCTGTGCACCACATCTGTCATTAAAATTGTCAGGTTATTGTAAAAACACCAGCATCTATTTATTGCTTCAGCTGAGTTAATAAAACACTAATAAAATAGTCTGTGTTACATATTACACAATCATGCTTAAATTGGACTATTATGCATCAGAGAAGCTCAAAGGATTTTCTGGCTGTGTCGGGGAAAGATAATAAGATACTAAAATATTAACTCATATGAAGGTGTCTTGGTCCTGTGGCACATTGGATATGCTTCCTCTTTGTGTCCCTTTAGCACAATTATACATGTTTGAATGACTTAAATAGAAGAAATACTTTATAATCTACCAGACATGTTGTCCCTGGTCATATTTTTAGGCCAACATGCCTTTTACAAATTTGTCCCTACTGCTTTTTGTAGATGAGAGCTGGTGGACGGCCAACGATTGTGAACTGAAGAGAGCGTCCATCTGCTCATACCCGATCAATGCATGAAAACCACAAAGAAACACAGCATAAACGGGTGGCCCTCTCAATTTGTCTGCTCTTCAATATCAGTAACAATCACAGACAACATTTCCATTCATGTGGCCTGCCATTGTGTGCATCCGGCTGTTTTCTTGAATAAACTTGGCATATTTCATCCTGTGTGTCTGTTTTATATGTGCACAAAACATGAAGAAATATGAATTTTTTACCTCAGCCGTGGCAGTCACTCTTTATTCTTCTTTCAAGTGTTTCCCGTAAAGACCTCAGACAGATAAACAACAATTCATCTGTGACACATTTAAATTTAGACAAGACTTTAATGATCATTTTCCACTTGTGTATACAAAGCAGTTTGTACAGATTAGGGAGCCAAGTTAAAACAATTTGTTACAATTTAGTACCTGGAAAGTGCAAAAGTACATTTCAAATACGCTGAAATAAAAATCATGCTGTACATTATATACTGTATTCATAAATAATCACAGATATACACACATCCATTTGGTGACAGTCACAGAGAATGTTGCTAAGACACTAAATAGTACTTTTTGATTTTGCTTTAAATTCCTACAGTATATTCTTGGTTACTGTTGAACCTGCGGAGGTTTAACTTCTGGAATGATGTTTTCATTTGAGTTACGGGTCGGGGGATGATCTTCGGTATTGAGAGAAAACTAGCTCTATGTTAACATCACACTGGGATAAAGGCACTCCGTGTGTTGCAGTCATGGAACAACTCAAACAGTGGTCTTATGTCTGATTGACATATGTGGATGAATGAAAGAAAAAAACAACCTTTTATGCACTTTTAGCAGAAATCTCTTAAAGAAGGACACAGATTGGTCTTTGCACTCCACCTTGCTGTGACATTTAAATAAAAACTAAGTACAAAAAAGGGGAACCACAAGAGCAACCCTGTGTCCAACGCCAAACCCATGACTAAGCCAACACAATCAAGGACTGCCATGGTTCACAGAATCAGAGACACCATATCAAAATGTACGATGAAATCAAGAATTTGGCAATAAAAATTAAACATGCATCACTAGCATGTCTTCACACACACATTCAACCAGACACACATACAGGTATGGTGCAAAAATATAAATCACACAGTCTCATCCACAGGAGCTTCATACTGTGGCGCTTTTGTGACTCTGATATTACAGAAGTCACACTCACACACGAACAACACGTCTTCCGAGCGACATAAACGAGGCACGCAAACCTTCTTGATGCCCCGTGAAAGGAAAACTCCTCTAAAATCTTCACAATTGAGCAGGAAGGAGAATGAGATGTATAAACAACAAAGGGTGGTAGTTTGAGGCAATAATGAAAGCTGAAAGCAGTTGGGGGTGCATTTAGTGTCCCAGTAAGCAAGAGGAAGACTGGAGATAGAGGGCTGGCTGAGCAATCAATAAGGGACAGAAAAACAGGAAGAAAGCATCGACAGCCACCCGACGAAGGAGCTGTATTGCTGTTAACACTGACATCTCATAAAGCCCTTGAGGATATCTTCTTTCTCCTTCTTCTACAGGTGTCTGAACAGTCAGAAGAGTTTAAAATATGTCATACTGGTGTCTCTATTCAAGAGACAAGATGTGATTTAAAAAACTGCTACTTTTACTTATAAATAAACATGATTTCAAGTAACTTACAGACATTCGATGAAGCATGGAGGGCGTTATGTGACTTTAAAGTTGTTTTTTCTCTCTGTACTGCTGTGATAAATCACATGGAAGCTTCTTGCATTTCAGAATGTAGTGTTTTTTTCTGTACTGAGAATGCATTTTTTCTTTTACTTTTTCCTTCTTTTTTTTAAAACAAAACTACATCTTAAACGATATGCCAAAATTAAAGACAAACTCTATCAGATGCTATCTTCTTTTGTGTGGAAGATGTTGGCAAAACAAAACAAGTCAGCTAAATCAAAGTGTTCAAAAATTCTCCATCACTGTGTCTGCTTCCTAATCTCAAATTGGACCAAAAACAGCATGCATACGAAGAGAAGTTGCTGTGCACATGCATAAATCTGTCCAAAAAAAAAAAGAACCCACAGTAAAGACAACAACCAAAAATCCACAGTAAAAAAACAAACAAATGAAAAATCACACGCACATATAAAACACATTTGAAAGGCAGAGAGTTTGGTCTTATGATTGATGGAGCCGTCTTACTGCATAAGGCTGCCGTGTGGCAGCTTTGAGGCAACCATGAGAAGTGTCAGCTAACAGAGCACAGGTCCGCCTGTCTGCATTCAAGGCAAACTAAAGGGGGGGGGGGGGGCCAAAATGCCACTTGAAACGACATTTTGATATAGAGCATAATGGCATAACACTGCATTTGTGCACACACACACACACACACACAGGTATGCAGGTAGCTCCTCGTCAAATTGAAGCTGAGCAGGTTGGAGAATACACAGTGGCTTTGTTGTGAACATAACTGTGTAGCATCATGTAAAAATGGTGATGCCTGAGGGATTAAGAGAGAAGCCGTGATAGTTGGGATTGGTGGGTAGTGTGTCGGTGCTGAAGCTGGTGCTACTTCTGGATTTGAACCACAGCGCCAGCGCCATACAGTCAATCCAAAGTAGGAACACACACAGAGAAAACATAACAGACACATGGACAAGCAGACTTTGTGATGCTAATTGCTTTTAGCACCCCAAAACAGCTGCCCACCACCCATTAAACCGTGCCAAGGTGCTAAAGAGAGCTCAGACAGAGTGAAACAACCTGTTAGGTGACTGGCAGGTATGGAGGCGAACTAGGTGGAATGTGGGTGGATGTGTGTGGAGGGCGATGGGGGAGGATTGGGGCTCTGGGGCCAGGACAGGTCAGTTGTTGCCGCGTTAGGTGTTGTACACAGTCTCCCCCGAGGAGATCTGGGTCAGTCTCTTGCTGGAGCCCCACAGCTTCCGTGTGATCTGGCCCGAACGCATCTGAGAAGAGTGGAGGAAGAGGAGGAGGAGGAGGAAGTGGGACGGGGGAGAGTGGGGAAAGAAAAGCGTGAAGTCAAAGGAAACGGGAAGGGGGGGAAGGAGGGATATGATTCATGAGTGATTGATTAGTTAATTGGAGCTTGATTGACTTGTGAAGCTTGTGGGCCATTAAGGATTAAATCAAAGCTCAATTCACGTTGCTGAGTCAGTTTGAACAGAAAAGATGAAATAAAAGGTGCAATGATCACAATATTCAGAGGTGTACTGCCAGTATCAACCTCCAACATCTACACTAGCATACTATTTACATTATCAAAACATTAAAGTCTATCTTGGCGCAAGATTATTAGTTTGCATCATTAGATTGTAGCTACACCATTGATATGGCTTGAGTTTGCAGAAGCGTTAATTTGTGTTGTTTGTTTCACAGCATATTTGTTATAGTTAGTGAGTATACTCAAACACGTAACCTAATGACACTTCAGGTAAACAGCAGGGGAAGGAGTTTATCACAGGTCAATGGCAAAAATCATGCCAAATATTGCACAGATGCCAACTATTTTGAAAAAAAAGAATGAGGTAAGCACAACAAGTTGTTTTCATGTCACAGTTGTGGTTCTAGTGGCCACTGGTTCTGTTCGGCTGTGTGCTGAAGGAACTTGTTAATGTGTGGCTCAGCTTTGAGAGTGTGTGTGTGTGTGTGCGTGTGTGTGTGTGTGGTGGTTTGGTTTGGGAGGAATGAAGCCAAATGAGTGAATGTAGGCGACAACCATCCCTGAGAAGGTGAAGTGACTGTGTGTTAAAAAATGAGGACAAATAAGCCCAAGCGTTGCCAACGCAGGTTTATCTGTGTGAGTGTTAATGCGTGTGTGTGCCTGTGTGTGTCAGATCTACAGCTATGGATGGAAGGTGACGAAGGGACTAGGATCTGCTAGGGTTTGTGGGAGCTGGAAGTGGGGCTGAACACCAGCTGGTCGCGCTGGTGCAGCAGGCGGGTTGGCGAGCGAGCTCGAAGCGGGGCCAGCAAAGGGGAGGCCATGAGCGGCGATCCCTCCAGGCTCTGAGCGATGTAGTTCCTCAGCGAGTTCTTTACCTCCGCCGGCTTGCCCACGGCCACGATGATCAGCTTGCCGTCCTCCAGGCCCACCAAGACGTGGCTCTGCTCTTTGGTGACCGAGACGCAACGCACCGCCACCCGCATGGCCATGGGCTCCATGCACAGAGACAGACTGTACAGGAGAAACAGTTATATCTATTATGTCCACATTAGTTCACTCAGGTGGGACAAGGTTGAAAATCTATCAGAATTAAAACATTATGAAAATGGACAGTTTTTCCATCTGATAGCAAGTCGGAAGATGTATGGAAGTTTACCTGTAGAGGTCACGGATGGACAGGTATCCCTGCTCGCTGCCGATGACTACATACTCTCCTGAAACACACATATCAGTGACCTGCTCCTTCAGAGGCTCACTGCACAGGTGCTTCCCATTCACAGAGTAAAGATGAAGAGCATTTTTATCCTGGGAAAAAAAACACTTGTTAATAACATTTTTGTACTTCAATATGTCTAAATCATTTTCCCAGATCCCCCAATCTTATAATGCAGGGTCTGTGTATGTGTAGGAAAAAAAAAAACCCTGCGCCTGCACCTTGAGTGTTGCTTTGCTCTCGATGCAGGTGTGGACCAGCAGGTGACCCTCCCAGGACACAGCCAGGTGGGGGATGGAGACTGGCAGAGAGCTGTCGCACGGCGGTCGCAAACAACGCATGTACTGACCCCGCCGCACCGTGTGGATGATTACTGTCCCATCCTAGGAAACATAAAGTGGAAGAACACTTCAAATAACACACACGTGTTTTTTCATTCATTTTCATGCTGGTAATCAAAACAATTTAAGCTTTATTCCATAACTGACAAAGACAATGAACCTTTTCCTGAAAAATATGGTCTTTTCCTCTACCCAAATTTACACATATCCAGGCCACTGACTTTCAGTATAAATCCCCTTCTACAGCTCATTAACTCAGCATGTGACTGAATATTTTTTCAACAACAAACATGATTTGATCTCTGGCCACAGTCATTCTTTCTTTCTCAGAGTTAAAACAAATATTTTAGGGATCACTTTAAATCAATTTGCAGGATGAGATGAAACATCGCAACAGATGCACAATCAATGGCGAGCCCCAAGGAGGAGTGATCTGGTGTGTGCTCTTACCCGTGATCCAGACACAGCCATGTCCAGCTCCGTGCTGATGCTGACACTGACCACCTCGTCCGTGTGTCCATACAACACCTGAACTGGTTTGGGATGGAGACCCACAGGAGCGCCACCCTGCACAACAGAGCAAACAAAAAGACTGAGGAGAGTGTGACTGGTCGAAGAAAGACAGAGAAGTCCAGAGCCAAATAAAGTTTGGAAATTTAATGGAAAAATTAAAAATCTGCAAAAGAAAATGTAATGTTTATATCCGCTACTGTTATGTGAATATTAGGAGGTGGGAGTATATTCTTTTCGTTATACAGATTTATTATTTAACAAGCAGCAACGACTTGAATAATGCCTGAAAGTAAAACCGAGAAATAAATACCATCCCATTACTTTAAGGACATCAACACTGAAGGATGTAATAATTCAAGGCTCCCCACTGAACATACAGGAATTATGTTGTTCTGTCTGCATGTTTCATGAAGTTACAGCTGTTACTTTATTTGCAGATCAGTATCTGCCATGCTGTATGAGGGAGTCCTGGCTGTTCTAACCTGCTGCAGAACCTGCCACACCATGCAGGTTGTGTCTCTAGAGCCAGAGATCAGGTGGATGCCGCAGTGGTCTGTTGACAAGCAGGTCACAATGTCTGGAGGAATGGGAGCCAAAAATACTCATTATTACAGGACATACACTGAGTCATAAACTTAACTAATTTTATACTCATTTCCTGTCAAGAAAGTGGGTGTGAAAGTAGTGTGTGTTTACCCATGTGTCTGATGTGCTGCCCCACAGTCTTTCCCTTAACCAGGGAGGTGACCCGGAGGCTGTTGTCCCAGTGGCCACCGCTGAAGAGCAACTTGCCATCGTGGGAGACCACAAACAGCCCCGCTGTGACCTCCACACCAGGGGCGAAGGGTCCGGACAGAAAACGCTGGGTCCTGCGTGAAGATGGTGACAAGGAAGACAGACAATGCAGTTGGGAAAGATGGTCGGAGAGCTGTCGGAAAGATGTGACTGTAAAAGTTCTGCATTTGCATGTGTGCTGTTGGTGTTCTCACTTGGTGTTGGACACTGTGGGGTCCTTAATGAAAGTGAAGTAGTTGGAGATGTTCTTGTTGTAAGGCAGCCACCCATGGGTCCCAACCAGGCAGTTCTGACTAACCGTCACCTGAAGACAGTGACAAGCACCACAAGGACATCAAATATAAAACAACAATCTTTTCATGTTTCTCTTATCAGAATTAGTACAAGCACCAAGCCTCACCATGGTGTCGGGGCTCCCCTGGGTGATGAAGGAATGGGACTGATTCTTTGGCACCACGGCTTTAACCAGGGGCACTCTGTCACTGATGCCCTGCAACATGAGAGGGGAGACAATTGAACTCCAACTTTTTATAGAGGGAAATTTTCATGATTTATGAATGGTAATAATTGTGGTCAAATTATTCCTGACTGGGGTTGTGTTTTAGTTTACAAGCTTTTGACAAACCTCGACAAAGAAGGACTTGAGGTCGCTGAGGTGTTCAAACATGTTGAGAGGACATGAGTCTAGCTGAGCTTTCCTCTTCTCCACTTCCTCCTGAGACAGACGCACTGGATGGGGCTCCTATGTAGTCACACAGATAAAGAACTTCATTACTCTGAGTCATGATTGGCTTCAGTCTTTTTGCTTATTTCTTTTTGAGTAGCACCTTGAGTAACTGGCAGGGAGTCTGTCCAAAGTTGCTGATCATGCCTTCCAGGGCTTTACGCTCCTTTTCATCAGTGATGGCATCAAGGTCCACCGCCCCTGCAACACCAAACCAATCACTTTGTAAACTTTCCCCTTTAACATCTGAGTAAGTTTGTTTTTCAATCTAATACTAAAAATACCAACAAATTAATACATGTTGATGATAAAATCCTCAATTATTTCCATTTCTTTTTAGGTAACAAAATAAACAAAGCTATTGTTGTTATTTAATCTGTATTTACAAGCTTTTATAACTAAACTGCTGCAAAAAGCATTTTATACACACAGGACTGCAGCCGTCCTGGATGCTTTACCCTCGTATGTGCAGTAGTAGAAGACATTGAGGGCCTCCACCGCTGCAGGGCCCTTCTGCTTGTAACCAAAGATCAGATCAATCCACTCGTGAAGGTGAGCAGATATGTACTCAGACTCCTAAAAAAAACAAATACAGAGTGTGGTTGTTACTAGCAAGCACAAAAATCCAATTTTAACAGTGTAGACATTATGATATGTGAGTTTGATAGACAGGCCAGATACTACTTTCTGGACACTGCACTGTTGTTATGGTTATTGTATGGTTTTAATCATTACAGTTCAATATTCTACGATTTTTCAGTTATGCCACAGCAGCAGAACTCGAACTGCATCTCACCAGGGCTTTGCGGTGTTTGTAGATGAATTCCTCAGGGGACTTGGCCCATTTGGGAAGAAGAACATCATTCACCCTCTCCTTGGAGATCTGCAGGCGACCCAGATCAAAGCCTGAGTGACAGAGAAACAGGCAGAGAGAAGCAAGGTATAGAGAAAAAAGAAAATCAGAGAATGAACTCAAAACATATTTATGACCATCTTTAAAAAAGAGATCCAAGTATCTTCTCTCTAAAATGTTTAATCCAGGGAATAAGAAGAAGAAAGCTTCGGCAGTATTTTTTGCAATTTGTCCATATTGCTAAAACACATTTCTAAAGTAGGTGTATATTCAAATGAGTAAAACAGTTTTTGATCCTGCCAACCCAACTTTGATGGTTAATAGTTTTGTATATTTAAAAGTATTTGAAAAAAAGGATACTCATAACTCAAATCTCACCATTTTGGTTTTCAAGGAATTCTGGGAAGTAGAAGAACTCAGGGATGAGCTCTTTGACGTCATTGGGGTTGTCCATGAGGGTCTGCCATGTCGCAGGGATGGAGTGGAACTGGCGGTCGGCACAGTCAAACCTGAGCCGAGGCAGGACGGTACGGATGAGCACCGATAAAAAACACAAGAAACAGCAGCTGCGTGCTGGCAAACTATCAACGCTGAGGGTAAAATGCAGGAAAGATAGGAAGAGTGGCTGCAATGGAGAGCAGACATGTTTTGCTGAGTGACCTCCTTACCGTCCACTCTGAAGCTGGATGTGCAGAGAGGTGAAGGGCTCCACTCTGATCAGGTAGTGCATCACGCCGGCGGCGTTTGAGTAGTGGGTGCCATAGTGAAACCTGTCGATGGTGCCTGTCGGGTCCTCGAAACTTTCATACCTGATGGAAACATTTAAAAAGTTTACTTTTCTCGCTGCTGACACATTTTCATATATTTTTGTTTAATTGAAAGTCTTTTAAATGAGAATTCGATTAGGAGAATAACTGAACTGGGGACAGATGAAACTTACTTCTCTCTAACAGCTTTTGCGTTGCGTTCATTAAGAACTGCGACTGGCTTTGAGAGGTCCCTGAATACTCGTGGATCAGACAGGTCCAGCTCCTCTGAAGTGTAGTCTGCTAGAATCCAGGGAAACTGACGACACACACACACACAGGCACACACGCACACACACACGCACACACACACACACACACACGTTAGCTCAAACTGTAACATTCACACAGCCACCACAGTTGTACAGTAATGTGTTGAGTGAGTAACGTACCACTGGATACTGAGCCAGGTTGTTGTACGTTCTGCCTGCAATCGTGTTCAGTTGCATTAAGTAGTCAAAGTTGGAGATCTCCCGGTTCACCCATTTCTGCACAAAAGAAGAGTTTTTATTTAACATGAGAAACTTACAAGTGTGGTTCATTCAACATGTGAGGTAAAGGCAGAATCTCCCTTATATATCTTATTTCTAATAGATGCAATCTGTGAAGGATTCTGGGAGGCCATAAGAATTTGAAGTTCAGTTTTTAGGTTATTTTTCCTGTCAGAGTTGGATTACACTAGATGGGAATCAGAACCCATCAAAAACTTCAAATCAAATTTCAATAATGTAAAAATTATATACCTCAAAACCAGATAAGATTTCTGTGGGTGATACATACGTATACATCACAGATCATTTTATAAATCAACTCTTATTTTCTTCTCTTATACTCTTATTTAATTCAATTGAATGTGTGTGCTTGGTAATGAGAGCTTTGCATCATTGTATCCTGACCTGTGTGAGTCCAGAGGATTTGAGGAGCTCTTGCGGTGAGCGGGTCCCATAAAGGCTGAGGGAACACAGCAGCAACATGCGGCTATAGACCTTGTTTCTCACCTATTAATAAGAAAACAGAAGTGTTATTATAAACTACTTCAAGAAGGGAAATCAAATATAAGCTAAATTTGTCAATCATCACCTCTTTCTTGAAGTTGAGGAAGTAGTTGGTCTGGTCGATGAGGAAGATCTCCAGAGCTGAGCGCCGCAGGTTGTAACGCCGCAGGTGGACCTCTCGGATCTGAGAGAGGGGCCATTTGAAGTCGTGGCCCACTCCTTTGGGAAACAAGAAGAGGTTAGCGTAAGTAAAAGTTTGGTATTGTTTTTTCCCTTATTTTAACATCCACCTCTCTCACCGCCTCCTCACCTTCCTCTTTCTCCTGGCTGCTGTCGTAGAAGTAGATGTGTTGGGTGGTGAGTTCCAGGCGGCCGGGCACCACGTCCACCACCGTCACCAGCTCACAGTCCTCCCACAACACCAGTTTCTCCTTCTGGCCTGCCTCCTCTGCTTCAACCCTGCAGGACATGGACAAAGAATTAATTCTCTGCATCTATAACGTGAACATTTTGTTCTGTGGTTGTTGTATTTGGCGACTGACTGGTTGTTGGCAGCAGCAGGGTCGTCCTCTGGCAGCTCCAGGATGTCGTCTTCCAGGTCGCTGACTTTGACCTGTTTCACAGCCTCCAGCAGCAGAGACTCTGGGTTCACATGCTGCTGATGGACACCTGAGCAAAACCAGAGAGACGGGAGATGATTAAAAACTGAGACGAGGCATCCAGACGATGTGCGGTGGTTAATAAGACATGGCAGCATTGGAAATTAACTTTTTAGCACGCTTGTCAAGGGCAAACTAACTACAAAAAACATACCCTCCAGGAACATAACACCATGCTTCTGTTCCATAAACAGAAGATTTACAGTTTTACACATGCTCTCTCACAAGCTGGCTTTTAATCTTTTGACTCAACAAGGCAAGATGCTGATTTCAGGTCAAAATCCACACCTCCGTTTTTACACTCAAGAGTGAATGAAATTTTCTGTGTGGCCATGACCTGAATGTTGCTGAATGTTTTTTTCTGCATATTTTTTACCAAGTAGAGTTGTTTTGGTTTTAATTAGTGCTTCTCTCCCTCTCTTATACAGTATATTAATTTGTCCTGGGTTCAATGAGAGACACAGATGAGCTAAAAAAAAAAAGTACTACATGATTAATCTACACTAATAACACTAAGAACTATTTTTAGTTTTAAAAACACGATAAAAATAAAGTGCTGAAGTCCTCTCTCTGATACACACTCACCCTTACACACGACTTATAAGGAAAAAATACCAAGCACAATGGATCATCCTCCTCATGAAGTAGATGGAATGGTAGGACATAAGTTCAGCTTAAAGAGGATTTTCAAGGTCAGTCCTTTTTAATCTGTTTATTAAGGACAGGCTGGATAGTATGCACATAGTATGCCCATGACATACTGTACACACACTTATCCCTCATCGTCACATCAGTTCCCTGAGTACATCTACTGGAGCTGAGCAGCCGAATAGATTAAATTTAGTCGCCCATCCCATCCTGCGTTTTCAAGCATACATTTAAGAAACATAATGAAACTGTAGCAGGCTGTTAGCCCACACAGAGGCAATGTCGTCTTACCCAGGTTGTCTCGCAGAGCGCTGGCCTCTCGGTGTGGGTCAAAGTTGTAATTACGGACCAGCTTCAGCCTCATGCGGGAGAAGTTCTCAGCACTGGACACCCTCCAGTGCATCTCATCCTGTTGCCTGTCAAAAAGTTACACAACACGCGTATAATTCCCCCAAAACCAGCTATTATCTATATCTGAACATATTGTATTTATATTTATTATATCCATACACTTGGACATCTTGTGCTTCTGCTGAAATTGTTTCCATCATTTCGTATGAGTATAAACTGAAGTCTAGTCCACATTGAGGTGTTATTTGTGTTAATACAATAGGTGGTATACAGTGCAAAAAGACAAGAAATGCAGAGAAGGAGAGAAGTTGATCAGTACCTGTCAGCCCAGGGCCCTCTCTCACACACCAGACCCCGGCGTGCTGCCTTCCACTGCCTGAGGGTGGCACTGTTCTGGCTGTGTTGCTGCTTCAACATGCTGTTGTAGCGGAGGTTCTCCTGGCGGCCTCGGCGCGAGAAAGGCTCCACAAATTGCTCCTGAGGGGAGAGTGAATAGGAGGAGTTCATGCGAGACCAGCTTAGGACCAAAGCAACATTAGATAGGGTCCATACTGGGACAAAAGTAGAGGAAAAGGGTCTTCAGTTATTATCCATTTATTATTGATCAAACTAACCTGGAAGCGGATCTTGCTCTCACCCCTCTCCCTCTCTCTCTTATGCAGGCTGACCATGAAAGCCTCGTAACACTCCTTCCAGTACAGAGCCATGGTCTCATGGCTCTGGCTGAAAATTTCAATTTCATACTGCTTCATATAGGGGATAATCTGAAGACAAAGACAGGTAAAGAGAACATTTTCATTAAATTTTCTAAACATCTTATACATCTTAATCATCTTATATAATCTAAATCATATAATCTAAAACAATGAGTGTCTGTTAATCTCAATTTCGTACATATTTGTCGAGGTAGACGCGCCACTCAGGTGAGTTACAGTACATCTGGAAGTCCTCAAAGAAGGACGGGCTGCCGTTGGTGTCAGGGAGCTGGGGGAGGTGCAGCTCCATGTAGAGGAGGCGATGGACTTTGGAGAGCAACGTTCGCAGCAGAGGAACCAGAAAGGAGTACGTCTCCTCGGTTTGCTCCTGGACGGAGCGCCGCAGGATGCCCTCAACCTTACCCAGCAGGTAGCAGGCCTCGTCCTGACTGGACACCTCCTTGGTCTGCAGGATACCATTGAGCTTGGCGGTGGCCATAGCACACACCTGGGAGAAAAGTAATTTATTACTGTGCATGCATGGGCTTGCTTTTTATAAAAAGCCACAAAAATTACATAGGGAACAGTATCATCAAGGCAGAAATGGTGGCCAATAGGAACAACAGCTCACTTCTGGGTCCTCCTGAGCCATGAAGCCCAGCAGCAGTCTCAGTCCAACTTGGGAAAGCTGAAACCACTGGGTGCCTGCTGAGTACCACACCATGAGGCTGTCCATCAGTGTCACGGTCTCTTCTAGCACCTTCTCCGTCCACAGTGCTGGATTGACCAGGCCCTCCGCTTGCAGGAAGTCTTGCACCATGTGAAGCAACCGCACTGCGTTCTCCGTGTGTTGCGGCAACGTGGCAGCCGTTGCCTCGCGGTTATCACTCACCGCCCACTCCAACATGCGTTCCATAAGACTGAAAGGAGAAATAGAGAGAGTGTGAACGTGTTTTCTGCTCCTGCTACATCCAGTAGGGTCAGCAGTGGAATGGAGGTCTTACCTGAGTTTGATCTGGTCGACAGGAAGCAGCAGCTCATTGGCGGTTCCCAGTTTGGTGAGAGCTGAGAAGACCTGGCCGCGCTCCAGCCACGCCGAATCATCGGAACCCTCTACGCCGCGCCACATCACACACAGCACAATCTCCAACAGCATGCTGCACAGCTCCTCCTCTGCCCGCTAGGTGGTGACGCAGCATCAAAATTATAAATTAATAAATTAGGAAAATCTTAAAGTATGGTGTGTGTGCTGATACTATTATTAATACTTTTCAAAGCCTTATGACGGCCTGAGTTCCTGTGAGATGCCTGCTAGAAACTATCTCTTGATATAAACTGCTTTATCTTCAATGTAGATCATGCACAATTTACACTGGCTACATATACACTGCCTGGTCGTTAAAACACTGTCCCATTCAACAACTAGTACTGGTACAAAAATAGTAATTCTATAACTGAGAGCCTCCTGCTATGGGAGGAGAGAGGTTTTCTCTCATCCACCTCTGCCCTCCAGTGACTGACTGAAATGACGAAGAGAAGCCCACTAGATGAAAGTTAGCATTGGGCTCCCTGAGGTGGCAGTGACATTTCACCCACTGAGTCGGAAGCTCTTGCTGTTTTAGTAGCATTAAGACAACCTCAGAATATAGACAGTCATATGAAATAAAGACCCCGGGGGTTTGTTATTACCTTGCTTGCTACTAGTGGCTTCATGAGAAGCTATTTTAGGATTTATTGTCCTCAAAATGTGGGATGTACCTTCAACATTCCAGCTCTCGTGGACAAAATGTAATTTAATTAAGGTGTAATTTAGGTGCTGTCATTGGTTTTAAGTCAATCCGACATACACTGTGTTGCTGCTGTGAAGACTCACTAGAGCACCAAATGTTCAGCTGAAAATAGTCCCAAAAAGATGCACCATTTACTCCTATTGTAGAAATCACTACTAAAGGCTACAGCGGCTTTTAAAAAACAAAATTAGATATTTTTGACAGATTTTTAAAGATGTATATTTTCAGCAGGAAGTAATGTGCTTGAGGGCTGAGAGTCGGGCTGATTAGTAGTTGGTTTAAGTGGGATTTGATGACGATAACAAAACAAAATGCCAGCTGGATCCTTTAATAAACTACTGCTGTACACAATGGAATGACCAAACTAACTCATCCTTTCTCTTCAACCATCTCTGCAAGGTGAAAATTAAGATCACCCATTTTACCTCTGCATTGTTGAAGGACTCCCCCAGTGAGATGTTGTCACTGAAAAGAAAGCTGTCTTCAGTCAGGGAGGAAGTTGCATTATGTTCTCCGGAGGTCCCTGGGAAAGGCTTAGAGTTCTCCAGTGGCGACGGTGTGCTGGGCATGCTGCCGGGCGTTTGGCTGCCACTCTCTCCACCCTCATAGGTCTGCAGATGGGACAGATCCAGCGTCAAGCCCCCTGACTTCCCCACCACCCAGGGCTTGACGTGAAGTTGCGGCTCGTTGGAGGCAGAGGAAGATGGTGTGTCCAGCAGCGAGATGACATCGCCATTCTCCAGGCTGTCAACAGAGCGAGTGTCACCTATGCTGAGCCGGTCGTCCTCCAGCCGGTCCAGGCGGCTCGCGCTGCTTGCCCGCACCCTCTTCTCCAGCGGCAGCTCCAGGCGGTTAGTGGTGCTGCCATTGGGCCGGCTAAGGTCCAGGCTGCATGTGCTGACAGTGTCAACACCTCGCAATGGGAAGGACCCTTCACCCCGCAGGTACAGCCGCATCAGAGTGTCCTGCCAACACTGCTGCTTTGAGATCTGCACGGCAGCATCTTGTTGAGATTGTAGCAGCTGGTACACCTGACGACAGAGGAGGAAAAATATTAAAGTTTAATTATACCTGCAGGAAAACTAAGTCATGTAGCATCAAGAGGTAAGGGATGAAAAACTATCTTCAAAGCTAAACTTCAACTGCTAATAATTAAAAGATAAAATTAATAAATAAATGTTTTTAAGTGATGTACTTTGATCATTACTGCCTCTTGACTTCAAATGCACTATTGTTATGTTTGAAATGATGAAGAGATAAACTTAAACGATTATTGGGTAATTTCAAGCAGGATATAAGTAAATTGGTTATAGCTAAAATAATCAAACATAAACACAAGAATAGAACAAATGGAGGGAATTACACTTAACAAAACTGGCAACAGATCAATTTAAAGTGAGATTTCTTTAGATATTCATGAAATCAAACCCCATTTTTTGTCTTATTCATGGTGGGCAATTTTAAGTGATTAATTTATTTAGTAATTACCCCTCTATATAGTAGTTTTTAAAATCGTCAGAGGCGGAGTCTGCCATTCCAGGGGTTCAGTTTAGGTAATGATGCATGCATGCATGCAGGTAATTTTATCTCATTATTAGCAGTGTCACTCTTTTCTTTTCACTCTCCTACAGCTGTATCAGAGCTGGATTAAGTTACTGCTAATGCTAACCCAACATTTCCTACTGCTGCTGGCTGCACTATGGGTGTCCACAAATTAACAGAAGTAAAAATGAATGAAAAATACCAGTAACATCTGTGCGTGTGTGTATGGTTGTGAGAGGAATATAAGGAAATAATAGATGAAGGGAAACTGGGCATAAAGAGAAGAAAGGAAATAGAAAGTAGTGCAGAGAGCATTTGACGATGCTAATCAACTGCTAGAGCCTTCAGTCATTTCCTGTTTCTGCTGTTATTCAATATATATAATTAATAGTGTCTGCAGATTGAAGACTCACCCTCTTGCAGACGATGAGGCGTACGCTGGGTCCGGCCCGGTGTGTGAGCTGGACCAGAGACATCAGGTCCTTGTAGTTCACCACATGATCTGAAGATTTTAAGATTAAAAAACTCACGGTTTCACATTTGTGCAACTGTATATGGTATTGATTGGCACTTCCATTTGCTAATGCTATTGTCTGATTAGTTCCCTAATGGCAGATAGAGGAGCAATTCTGTCCACTACCTCTGACATAAAGCTTGAGCTCCATTGATCTGCATAAAGTCCTGGTCAGACATTTTGTCAGGCTCTCTTCAAAGCCAACTCCAGCGTGTTGTAATGTACTGTATATATGACTGAAATTGGATTAAGGTAAATCCAAACAATTCCTTTGTTTAAAGAAAACAAATGAGTACTGGTTTAATGCTCTGACTCATGAAATTTATGCCAATAATTCAAGGAATGACATGTAATGGTATTGGCCAGAATTAATTGGTAGGACATAAAAATAAAATAATCAAAGCACCCCTGTTCACTAACCAGTTGATAAAAAGCTTCAACCTATGCTGAATACATTTATTTTACAATCTATGTTCGCAGGAGAGCTACCTGGAAAAAAGCCAAGCTGCCCAGTGGTACTGTACTTGATGACTACAGCTACTCAGCAGTGTAAAACATATAGTAATTTAAAAAAAGAAGAACAGACCTGTGTGGAGGACCTGGTTGAGGAGGCATCGGATAAGGGTGGGAGTGATGTGAAGTTCAGAGAAAAGCAGTGACAAGCCAGCGTAGCTTGCCTCCCTCAGCCGCAAACGCTGCTTATTCTTCTCATAGACGCGGTCGCAGCGCAACATGCGCTCAAACAACTGAATAAAGGAGGAGAGAGAAAAGAAAAATCAACCATTTTGATCACATAATGTTTGCTATTTATATAGACTATTCTGAATATCAATGTCCCCTGACAGTTTAATCAATATCCCTGGCTTGAAAACCCCAGACTCTTGTGCAAGACATCAATATTTCAGGAAGTCCATGACTAAGCATTGCAGTTTAGGAATGAATGGCAGTGGCATTTAGTCAGTCACTGTGTCCCAGGTATGGTTGGCTGTAACCCACCTTGAAGACGAGCTCTCGGAGTCGATCAGAGTGCTTGTTATTGAGTAGGAGAGCGTAGCAGGAGTCAGCTGCCCCGGGCTCAAAGAGGAGCAGGAAAAGCTGGTCCCTGGCTGGACTGCTCTGGAGAAGGCTGAGTAACAGCTCCAGCAGCCCACACAGCTGCAACACACACAAACACAGCTATATTTATAGTTTCAGATTTCTACATTGTTTTGGGAATAAAATCATAGCAATAAAACACAGCAAAACATCTCATCATGCATTTTTAAACCAAATTTGGCTAATTTAAAATATAACGGAAGCAAATCTGATATGAAATCTATTTTTTTCACAGCATAAAACTAAGTGCTTGTATTGCAAGACTTATATCTGGAAAATGCAAAAAATATTTTCTGGTGAAGTGAATTATACATAGTTTTAACATAACTCATTAAGTGTGAGTTTTGAAAACTCAGTCTGGCTTAATAAATAGTGTCAGAGAGGTGGCAGATGCAAAGCAGTAGAGCCCATAGACCAGACCGAGAGTGATGTAAGCTTCCACATATAGTACTGCAGTGTAAGAGGATATGCAAACTGACAGACAAAATTAAAAACTAGACAGGACTAAAAAAAAAAAAAAGGTGGGCAGGTGGTGTGACAAGAGGAGGAAACAGATTTCACAAAAAAAGGGGACAGATACCAAGTCCTGCGTAAACTTGATCTTGTGGTTGTTGGAGTTTAGAGGAAAACAGTCAAGGCATGAAGTGGTTTGTTTCAGCCAACAGCCACTGATGGATATTGCTTACAGAGAGGAAAATGTTTAAAAATAATTCATAGAGAGGGAGGGTGGCATAACAGCTGCCAGGCGGGAAATGAACTGATAACTTCCTGGACAGACATCCCTGCAGTAAGTCTCATAGGGAAAAAGAAAATCCTGTGGTGAAAGGTCATTTTATTTTACAATAATATCCTCAAATGGCAGGAGTGGTTGGCAATAACCTGTTTCACAATATGTGGGTCAGCTGACAAGCACACACTAATAACTTAGTAGTATTTTGGTCCTTTCTGGGGAGAATCCTATTATTATTATTATTATTACTATTATTATTATTCTACTGTTTGATTTAGTACAACAGGTGTAGATAAGCAGATGAAGAAAAGGGATGATTTAGTACTATTCCAATGCTTTTAATAATCACAAGTTTCAACCTGTAACATTTAAGGTCTTTCAGCTGCTGTGATGCATCTTATACTGAAAGAAAACGTCTCTCAAAAATAGGTTAAGGGTCTTTTAAATGCATCTAACCCGACCCCCTCACCTGGTCCTCATCCCCAATGGCAGCGACGTATCCCAGAATGCTGTGCATCTCATCCTGTGACATGCCCTTGCTGATGTAGTACTTGACAAGGCCGCAGAGAGAGGCCCGGATGGTACGAATGTCATCCTCACTCAGGTCACTCTCTTTATAACTGTTCTTCCTAAAGTACAGAGCAGATTACAATGATGCTGCGGGGAAAAGAAACTAAACGTATTGGACGGGTATGAACTTCAGGAAATTGGATCTCACCCGTAATAAAGGCGTACAGTGTCCAAAAGGAACTGAACTCCATATTTTTTTCTGAACTGCTTCCTGTTATCTTTAATGACGGTGGACATGTACTGGATATGACCTTTATTGGAAGAAAACAAATGAGCCTAACTTAAAACGGGTAACAGTCTCAATCAGGGACACACAGTCTTTCTGAGCTTCACACAATAATTAATATATCACTCACACTGTCCTTCATCAAACAATAAGGAGCTAAACCAACGAGCACAAACATGCCATGATACTTAGATAACATATTTTCATTTGTTTCTTTTAATAGCATCTAACCTTTACCTCAAACTTCTACTCTAAGTTATGGTCTAAATAAATTACACTCCTTTTCACTTTGTTTTCTGTTCACATACTCAGTTGGCAATCATGCACGTATTGTATTATTGACCTGTTAAAGGAATAGCTTGACATTTTGGGAAATACACCAATTTGCTCTCTTGCGGAGAGATAGGCAAGAAGATTACCACTCTTAATACCATCTTACTCTTAAACCTACACACACACACACACACACACACACACACACACACACACACACACACACACACACACACACACACAC
>JBBPCS010000878.1:3152855-3169507 GCA_037974645.1 Hollardia meadi
ACACACACACACACACACACACACACACACACACACACACACACACACACACACACACACACACACGTGTACACAGATCTAACCTATGCGTAGAGGGAAGTCTCCTTTGTTCCAGATGTTGAAGTTAAACAGCAGGTGTGTGTGAAGCTGCTGTAGCACGGCCTGGTTCTTCTCATACGTCACCTGCTCTATCAGAAGCTGCACAGCAACCAGCACGCTGACGTCCACGTGACCTGCTGGCAGCTAAACACATACAAAAACAATACATTGTATTTCTCTACTATTTGTTCAGTTATTTACTGGTACATATGCAAAATGAGACAACATAGAGATGGGCAGATTACAAAAAAATGCATGTAATCTGAAAGAAACATCTAAGTAAAAACATAAACAAGGGTGTAGTTGCTTTGCCTAGGGCAACTATTAATGCATCCAAGACATTTTATTTTATCTGGGTCTCTGTGGAGGCTTTTATTTTCTCATGGTGTAGATGCTGGTTCAGAGGTATTTCCATCCCACTCACCCCCACAAAACAAATAAATACTGTGGCACTTATGTCAGATAAAAGATAGAAGAGGAAGGGTGGAAGAAAGAGGGCTGAAGACAAAAAGAATGAGCGTTCAAGGGAAACAGACAGACACAAAGGAAAAGACAAACACAGACACAGAACAAACACAGACAGGGACAAAAGCTACCTTTTTCGTGAATTAGTTTCACTGGAGGAGATTAAGCAGCATTATTTATACTTCTCACACCATGTGGGTCTCATACAGTATGATCTATGTCTTAAAAGCTATAGGTTTGTGGGCTTCAAAAATAGATTTGATGTCAGTCAGCAGAGATTATTAATTTATCCTCTACAGAAACAAACTAATCCAGTTTGAATAGGAAGAAAATTAAAAGAGGCTTATGTGGTAATCTTTTGTAATGAATGCATTTTGTGAAATAAACTCCATTGGTAGAAAAACAACAATAAATGCTTGTAAAACATCCCTCTAGATCACAATCTTCCCTTCTTTATGTATAACTGGAAGAAGATGGAAACCACACATTTGAAGGAGGAAGAAACTTTATACCCCCCCCCCCCCCCCCCAAAATTAAAGCCTAGCTCAAATGAATGTGTGACTCATGCAAGATTAGCATTATCAGGGGACCCCTGATAATTTGGTAACTTGCATTGTAATAAGATCACAAATTGCAGAGAGGAATGTGATTTACAAAATTAGGATTAACCAGTGACCTTCTGCAGCAGGGCTCCCAGTGTACCGACACCATGCGAGTGGAGCAGATTCTCCTGGTTGATTGGATGTCTCTGTAGGAAATGCTTCAGCACTAACAGGAAGGTGGCCACCAGATTCTTCTCCAGGCGTGCCTCTGAAACAAAAAATATATAACAGTGCGTTGGTTTCTACATGTGCTGCACTTTCATGATTAAATTGAGAGTAAAGAGAAACAAGGAAAAATAAAATACATCAGGTTGTAGAACAACAGACCTGATGCCCTGTTGGATGGGAGAATGACCCAATCTCCATCGGCTGGTGTGGTCACATCAGGGGTGATGAAATCTGACCCAGCTGCTGGATCACTGGCCTGTTGCTCAGGGGTCACCAAAGACAACTGCTCCAGTATAGGGAAAAGCACTGGCAGGCCGCCGACACAGTTAATCATATCCTGCCACACACATATTAAAATATGAGCTACATCGGTGCAATTCAAGTTGTAATATTCCTCTGAGCACAGGACAATTACACAACAGCATGAGCTGGAGCCGCTCCCACCTTGATATCCCAGTTGACGACTTTATTTCCAGTCAGGCGACCATGCAGCGTGTTTGGGGACAGATCGAGACAGATGGGGTTCCTACACGCCTGTTGACAAAAAGACCATGTTTAATTAACAAATTTTCTTCAAATAAATAAGACTGTGGTGAAAATATCATTTTATTTTGAAAGAATTATTTCTTTATTTCAAATCATTAAAGGAAATGTAAATATCACTACATTTGAGGTCACTCTGGAAAGTACATTTCCTCATTCCTAAAGAAAGCAAAAGTACAAATGTATGGCTGAAACAACAGGGGTCTATTTACCTTGGGTGAGTAGTGTAGCAGCAATTTGGTGGAAAGGTCACCAAGTTCTGATTCCTGGGCTTTGAATGGAGAGATGCAGTTTGGACCTGCGCAGAAAAGAGAAGGAGGGTTTAAGACAGAGAAAGAGTTCAAAAGAAATTCTTAATTTTATTTTTAATTGATCTATGATCTATACTCTCATCCTTTTCTTCCTCCTGTTACACCAACTCCCCCTGCTTACCTGCACTACAGATGGCTTTTATGTGGTTGGGCTGCAGGGGTTCATGGAAGACCATGACGCTACCCAGCTGGCCCTGCAAGGAGGTCGGGCTTCCCCACTCACTGTCCTGGGTCCCTGCAGAGATGAGCTTAGTCACAGACTCAGACTTGCCCCCCAGCAGCCCCCCCCAGGTCTGCGGCGACAGGATGCCTCCGAGAGAAGAGCGAGTGGTGGGTGTGGTGGCCGAGGAGAAGGGAGGGTCTGGGATCTGGGAGGGCGGGGGAGTGGTGGTCCGGTGGCCTGCTGAGCCGATGCAACAGGAGGTGAATGGCTGTGGGTAGAGAATAGGATAAGAGTGAACAAAAACAGGTAAATACATGATTAAGTTCAGATTTATAACAACTTCTTAATGCAAGACCTGATAAAGTCTCACTGCCTCTCATGATTTATTGCTAAACTAAGTAAAAGTTAAGTAAGAGTTTAAGTAAATTGGACTACTGTATTTATGGCCATCACTTTTATGTGTTTTGCTCTGAAAATAGTAAAAAGATACAAAAGGTCATTTGCTGAAGCAGATGAACTAAAACAAATCATAAACAATCTTGTTGTTTGACCAAGTTGGCCAGAAATTGGTGATTGGAGGTCTCACCTCTGTCATGGTGGGGTATTTGAGGGGGGCAGACAGTTTCTGCTGTCCGTCCACATAAATGTACACAAGACTCTGTCCAAATGGCCTCTTTCCTGGTACATGCACCACACCAATGCTGTGCTGTAAACAGAAATTCAGACAGAATTTAGTCCCTTTAATCCCTTGTGTTGTTCTCTTTAATCAGACCTCCAGACATTAGATTAAAAAGGTGTTAATGCCAAGCTTTCGTCAAACATGACTCACCCAGAGAGAGTCACAGAAGCAGTAGTCCGGCAGCATGACTGTGACGTACTCCTTCTTTGTGCATACAGCCACCACCAGCACACCCGCTGAGCTGATGAAGGCCTCAAACCCCGTCCCTCCTGGGGTAAAAAAGCTGTACCGAATAAATATAAGAAAACTGTTTGAGTGAGCGTGTGAAGTGAACCTTCTGCTGTGATTATTCTTCTTTCTGTATCTCTTTTCCTTTTCACCTGTAGAGCTGCTTCCTCTTGTCCTTGCTGGGTGGGCCCAGCTGGTCCTGATCTAGTGACAACCAGGCAAGAAAGCTGAAAGCAGAGCCTGGCCAGCGCTGCACTGTTGGGACTACAATGCCAGCCATGCTGGGTGACAGGTCAAAGTACTGCATGGCACTTTCCAGGCCCTGCTTCCGTACCATGGCCAAGAGTGCTCGCAGGGCAGGACCTACATAGGGGTGTGCTTGAGAGGACTCTGGAGGCCTGAGAAGGCGCAGGAGTCCCAGCAGTTCTCTGGCGCTCATGGACTGTGAGCCCAGTGAGCCCACGAGCCCCAAAAGGCTCTCGGCGCATGCACGGTGTAGCCGTTGGTGGCACTCCAGGGCAGCAAGTGCTCGCATGACCATGGCGGCGTTGACGCAGGTGGCGCGGGTCTGACAATTGAGGCAGCTGAGGCGGCGGAGCCAGTCGGCCGTAAAAAGCTGCTGCTCCGATGAGTCCAGCTCTGGGAGCCACTGGACCAGCAGCAGCAAGGGCTCCACGTTACTGATGCCCAGGAGCCCCACTGAGGTGTGCTCACCCTCCACCGCCTACAAACATACAGGGAAATACACATAAACACTAACAAACATAAAGACACAGATACAGAAAAAAAAAAAATCAGGCAACTAACACCAAAGACAATTTTTTTCTCACCATGTTCATCAACTCTTTGAGAAGGTGCCGTGATGGCTGGCCGAGAGAGGTGAGCACTTCATACAGGTGATTGTAACCAATCCTCTCCTTGAACACCTCCTGCAGTGGAAGCGGGAAAAAAAAAAAAATTGTGAAGATCAGCAGAAGCTAATGAGGACTTTAGGATATTGCATGTAACTAAATGCATGTGTGTTTCTGTTACCTTTGCAGCTGGCGATTTGTGCATCACTGTTGTCAGGGCTTTGATGGTTGCTACAGCGAGTGAATCGAGTCGCCCTTGAAACACCTGCAGGAAAATCAGACTCAGTCACTCACCACAGCCAATCACTTGATTTTAGTGGACAGAGGATGTAGTGACAGTCAAATCTCCTTATTCCAAATGAATGTTGTAGCACTTTTATAAGGTGATAAACATGCATAAAATTTAAAGCCACATTCACAAGGTTTGTAAAGCTATAATGATAATGATGAACTTATTTAAAGCACTGAATACAACATGCATCACACTTGGAGGAATAAAAGGGAGACTTATGTGGATGCCTTACAGCTTGATTCCATTAGTATGTGTGTGAAAACGTGAGTAAAATCATCAATGGCTAGAACCCTGTTTGTCACTGCAGTAGGAGCTCTCAGCAAAGCTTGTACTGCAGATGATAAAGTGCAGATAAGAAATGTGTTTTTTTCTACTCATGATCTGACTGAAGCAGGAAAGAAAAAAAAAAAGACCAAGATCCACCTCCACACAGAGTTAGCCACAAAGAAGTACCTCACTCTTTTCCCTCACATTCACAAAGAGCATGCAACCCATTAAACACAAGCCAAACCATGAAAAACAAACACAAACACATCTCCATCCAGCTCTGTCCTGCTGACGTCCTACATGTTTCTGGGTCAGTGAACCCGTTATTCCGTGAGAATAAACATGCAGCTGTAGACCGCTTGATCCTACAGAGAGTCTTGGACCAGCTGGAGAGGGACTGTGGCAAACATTAAACTCTTAAGATCATCATCACTGAGTCCAGATCACCTCAATCTACTGGACTCAGCCCAATGTGATAGCAATCCAGTGGAACTCATGATATACTGCAGGACAACCAGGACAATGTGGAGGGGAGTGGAGGGTGAAAGAAGCTGAAAATGGTAATAAAATCAATGAAATTACATAGTTGTGAAAGAGGCAAAGTGGTCACTCCAGAGCAAGGCAAATCATTTCGCACTTTGGGTTCATTCTGGTTTTGGAATTTCAGGTTTGATGTTTTTAAATTACATCTGCAATACTTTCAAATCTCTGTGCTGTAAATGAACTAAAAAGCTGCTTTAACCCACTAAGCTGAAGTTCTACAGGTGATCTCGAGAACAACACAAGCTTGATGTGTAAAAAGCAAGCTGCAGCATCTGCCACTGCATCAGGTTACAGCTGCACAACAACAAAGGCACATTGTGTGTGTCTACACTAGTTTGTCCACCTGTATTCATATTATCCAGATCAATGGAGGGATTATAACCTATAAAGGTGGCTCTTTGAGTAGAAAAAGTATAGAGTAGAATGAAAGCTGGTATAGTCTAAGGGGGTGAAGTGATCTTTCTGTGCACAAGAGAGAGAAGCTCTGCCTGATTATTGACACTACAGGCCTCAGACATATCAGACAGGTAGTGTATGTGACAGCTTCATGCCTTAAGGCTTTCAGCAAAACAAAAGCACTTAGAAAGAAAGAGTTATAAAAAACAAAAACTGATGACTTTTAAATGTGGTAAGGACCACCTATTTTCTGTTTTCCTAAATTCAAGTACATGCTTGAGAAATCTCGATGTGAGACTAGCTCAAAAGTAAGTGAATAAGTATATTTCCCAAAATGTTGAACTATTCCTTTAAGAAAGAGTTTGATACACTTAAAAAAAAAGTACTGGCAATGTGTGAAAGAGCTACTATAAGGGTCATCAGAGCAACACCTTGGTGAGAGAAAGACCTACAGTAACTTCATTTAAAATGGTGAAACTGATCTTTTGGGCCTGATAAAATCTTTGCTAAGCCACAAATAAAACAGGCTGTTACAGTTAGTGTAACAAGAAAATCATACATAAACCCCGGACATGGTGCTGAAACAGTTATTGTTCCAGCAGGCAACACACTTTTAGCCTAGTCTTGTGTGTATATTTAACTGATTCTGAAAGTCCAATGGCTCTGTGAGCTTTCTGTTGAGACATGATCCAATTACAAATAATTATCTGGGACAAAGCTGTGCAAGTGTCTTGCTGTGGAGTGGCTCTAGTGAGGTGAAGGTGGTGGGACTTGGCAGCAGGTGAGGGCAAGGGGCAGGTAGGTGGATGGTGGGGGGAGGGGGTGAGTTGAGGTGGGGACTTTCTCGGTGGTACCTGAGTGTCCCTCTCTCCTGTCAGTAACCTGTTGTTGGTTATATCTTTCTGGTCCTTGTCTGCCGCCGTGCACCTAGCATTAACCAGCTGACACACACAACAGGCAACATGTCAACATAGCATGTGGAGGAAGGGGGGGTTAACAGAGAGAGAAAATGGAGTCAGAGGAGAGTCAGAGGAGAGTGCAGGGGAAGGATGCTGTAAGTGGAGGAGTGGGTGAGAGGTTAAAAGCCAGGACCCTCAGCAGGGGTCGCTGTTTGAAGGCGTGTTGGTGATCCAGCCTTGCTGCGGGGAGGTAAACATGCAAGGTGGGCAAAATGCTCTTTCTCACGCTGAAAACTAAACATGACTAACAGTGTAGTCCAGACCTGGACAATAATGTATCCAAATTGTATTAGAAATACCTGGGGCCATATTCACAAAACACCCAAAGGCTAAAAGCAGTAGAGAAACTCCTAAAGATAAGGGGTGTGTCAGTCCTAACCTTAGGACACATACATTTTCGGTAATTCACAAAGCATTTCAGTCACTAAGACCTGCTTTCAGTCAGTCAGCTGCACTCCGGCTGGTAATGTGTCTCATCATGACAATATTTAGGAACAATAGGAATACATAATTTTAGAAAGCATATACTGATGGTAGCCAGTCATTATGATCCAATCAGCTCACCGACAAGTCAAAACAATTCATTAACACTGGAGATGATGGTTTGCACAACTCTCCACTATAGCGACTCTGGAAAAAAACATTCTGATACACTTGGGATGACGTATGTGATGTGTACAACAAAACCAATTAAATCAAATAAGTGAAGCTGGTCTCATGGCCATCTCAGGAATTTCAGGTAAAATTGGTGTTATATGTTAAAGTAAGTGTCTATCTAATTAAATTTGCTGCACTCCTGTGAATATTAATTCACTGACACAGGCGGGTTAGCTATTAACCAATCATTGTAGACTTACTGAATAAGTTCATTCAAAAACATGAAGTCATCCATAGCAACAGGGTCAACCCTGCCCCTTCTCTTAGCTGAGCTTTGTTCTTTACTGAAGTGGTTCTCAGCAGCTTTGTGAAAAGCTCTTAGGAGGAACCTTTCGTGCCATTAAGACCAACTCTTATTGATAAGATCCTTTGTGAATACAGCCCCAGAACTACAGAAACTCATTTACCAGAGATTCAAATAACAATCCCAAGATATAACTCTAAATTAATAATTCATTTAACATATTCATGAAAAATTACTGTACATTTATTTACTTATTTTACTCAAGTCAAATTTGAGGTACTGTTTTTATATAGAAAGGGTATATCCTTTAAATGCTTCTTTATATTTCCACAAATGTTATAGTTTTTTAAAAATATCTACATTTACTTCTTTGCAGAGTAAGGTTTGACACATATGATTAACAAAATATGATGCATTGTTACAGATTAAACTATCCATCAGATTATAAAGTAGTTACAATTAGATCCTCCTCAACCAGCTAAAATAATAAAATGCTGCTTACATGCATCGATAATATTAAAATACAGTATGTATATAATAATATAACACACTGACAGAAGCCATTCTGCAAAATGATTACTTTTCATTTTAATACTTTAAGTATATATTTGACCAAAGATAATTTCCATAGTGTAGTACTGCCACTTTTGCTTAAGCAAAGGATCTCAGTACCTTTTTCCACCACAGGAGAGTTTATCTTTAAAAAAAAAAGAAGCTTTTTTATAAAAGATGCCTTTCATCAAAAACATTGCTACCTTTCTCTCTTATACACAGAATAAAACACAGTTGCAACCAAGCAGCATGGCTGCAGCACTACACTACCACACTGTGAGCCCTTGTATCAAAACATAAACAATATTTTAGAATTGGTATTTCTTAAAAAGGTAATCAAACCTCCACATATTTTAAATAAAGACTGCAGTGGGGCAAAATGGCATATTACAGATGTCTAACTGATATGACATTACAACTTCAAACAGCCTTTGGATCTTGCAGCATCAGATACAAGATATGATCAAGTGCAACTAATATGTTAGGAATAATGTTCAGTTGTGAGATAAAAACATGAGCTCAGAGGGATCAAACACCAGATCCAGCCACACACACTCATAACCGATTTGTGTCTTTGGGTTATATTTAGATAGAAAGACCTGAACTGTTACCTTGCTGTTCTGCAGCAGTCGTGTCAAATGCTCGAAACAATTACTATTGAGGAAGATGGCTTGTAGAACTGGCCTGTCTGAACACAGGAACATGTCCCTGATAGTGTCTGAGAGACATGCAGACAAAGAAATGGAGAAACAAAGAGACAAAGATGGAGAGAGAAAGAAACAAGCATAACAGTTCAAAATAGTACATTTAATATTACAAATGTGTTGCTTGTGTCCCTTATTGTCAATTAAGACCCTACCTAGCATGTGTACTTGCAGCGCCACAAATCTGCTCTCCCAGTGTCGGCCCAGTGTCGGCACTCGGCCCTTGGCTTGCTGCTGCTGTCGGGCAGCGACAACAGCTGCTGGGTCTGAGTTGAGCAGCTTGAAGTAGTTTTCCAGCACGGAGGCGATCTCCACTTGCCGCTGGTCAGAGCTTGAGGCCAGAAGGCGCTGCACTATCTCCCGCAAGCAGCCCAGAGTCAACAGCGCCTTACGGTCGGGGGCCTCACTGTCCCAGTCCTCACCCTCATCTGAAGAGCAGCTACCCATGGAGCAGTCAGCCAGCACCCGCATCAACACCTCCATGGTGGCTGGAGAGATGGCAAGCAAAGCGTTCCTCTGCCAGAGAGGAAGGGATGGAGCGAGGGAAAACAAAGTGAGGTTGGAGATAGGGAAAAACACCCATTTAACTTTACTGCTTCTAAAAGATTAGTGCACTAATACTGACTGGTGGAAGAATACTGCTTAAAGGGAAAGCTCAACATTTTGGGAAATATGCTTTGTGGCTAAAAGATCGATATCACTGTCTTGTCTGTTCTTTTCAGTTTCTGTTCAGTTATCAGATCCTAAGGTTAGTTCTGTTTAGTTACCTTCTTTCTCCAGAACTTTGATGCATATTATATAAACTGTTTTGTTAATATTTGGGTGAATAAAACCCTCTTTTTGAAAATCCACTTGTGACTCCTCACGCCAGCCAGTTTGCTCCCTCACAAGGCCCAAACTGGAACCATTTCTCCACAACTTCGCAGTGACAAGAACCCTAAACATAACCCTACTAGACACTGCTCTAGCTACATATTTGGCATACAGATATGAGAGAGGTATGGTCTAAGTGTATTTCCCAAAATGTCGAACTATTCCTTTAATTATTATTTGTTACTGACAACAACAGTGGCCATTAAGAGGCTTACCTGATCACCAGCAACTATTGCTCCAAACAGGTGCAGAAGGCAGCATTTCAGACTCTCCTTCAGGTGCTCGCTCTCCTGGAAGCACTCTGAAAAGAGGGTAAACACACGCACGCAACACACAGTCCATTCATTTGATCAGCAGGTGTGATGTCTGCCATGCAAATACAACACAAACACATATCGAAACTACAGCTCACAGCAAACTATATTTTTCCTGTATTATTGTCTATAAACAAAACACTGATGAATGCACACACAGACACACCTTTATCTTTTCTGACTCTTTCACATATACAAACACTCACACATGAAAGCTAAATGAAATCTTCAAACCAGATAAGCTCACACACAGGCATGTGGCAGCCCTGTCAGTAACCTCTGGGTCATGGTGCTCTCGGTCATCCATTAACTCATCTGTCAACATGTCCGATTGAGGAGAAGAAGTGTGACATCTTGGCTCCGTGATGTCTGTTTCCCTTATCCCAATTATGCTACAGATGAATTAAATTCTACTATCACTTGATTACACTATGACAATATTATCTAATTGAGCTTAAAATATGGAAAAAGGAACTGAACTTTATGAAAAGTCATTCAATACAGTATTCCTACAAACGTCCTTTGTACATTAAACAGAAACAAGCATGAAAAAACACACACACACACACACACACTGTCTGTCAGGTTGGGCCATGGATGTTATCTTTAGTGCCAAACCACAGCACCCACACACAGGACAGACAACAGAAGGGAGTATTTGTTCAAAATGGCCGCCAGCATAGCTGAAGTGGCTTGACAGACACCATTCACTATCGGTTCATCTCAGCGACTGGCAAACAGAACACGGACACAAAGAGTCGATTCAAGTGGACCCAGAGAGGAAAGAAGAGGAGGCAGCGCGAGAGATAGAGTGACGGCATGGCAGCTCTTAGAAAAAAAAGATGGTAGAGGAGAAGAGAATTGTTCTGTGATCTGTGATCACAAGTTGGCTTTTTTATGGCTTTTTTTATATCAATACCCAAAGAGGCTATTGAAGTAAAAGATGCAAAGTATGCACAATATACAGGAAGCACTGTAATGTTGCTACATGCCAAGTTTGTGCAAACAAGTTACACGCAACTCGGACAATGTTTAAAGTTGAAACGAGTGGGGGTTTTTTTTGTTTATTAGGGGCAGGTTAACTCAAAGCACCATGTACAGTTTATGCCTCAATCTGACTATAGTCTTAAGATTCCTTTCGAGAATATAACTAACACTGTGTTGCACAAGGAAGGAGACTGGGACTGATAACTTAAATAAAACACAAGAGACTTACGGTAAAAGAAAGGAACAAACTCAACAGTGAGCGGAGCTGCTTTGTACTTCTGTCTGCTCCTCTCAACTGTACCCAGCTGCTCCCTGGGGGCAAAAAACACACACGCACACAAACAGTTCAGATAAGTTACAACAGAGACATACAGTAAGTCATACTGTGTATTATTTTGTCGCCTTGCTAGGATATCATTCCCATTTGGCAGGTTAAACCAATCAGTTAAAAGGTCAGAGTAGATAAACTTCTGAGCTTTTACTCATTCAGCTTGGTGTTTTTTACATCCAGATTAGCAATCTCTGTTCAATAAGCCTTCTTTATTATAAATACACCTTGCCTGAAACCATGAATGCTTAAACCATGAATGCTTAAGTGAAAACAACATGTTCAATTGCTGGTGAATGTTAACCTTATTGTTGTCATGTTATTGTAAAGCTACGCCAAGCTAGCAGGATGTTGTTACCCGCAGGTTCGATGCCTCCAGTTGCGGTATGGGTCGTAGAGGCTCTCGCAGAAAGCCAGCGCGTGACGGACAAACTCCTCCGCCTGGCTCTGGTCTACCATCTCCTTCTCTTTGGTCTTGCTCTTCAGCTGTAACACCACACATACACACAGACCCACTTAACACCTGCTATTATGTGTCTCATTCTGATTATTTCCACAAAATTCAATATATGACTCAGGTAATTAACATTTTGCCAAATAGCAGAACATCACAGATGTCACTTCCTCATTCATGTTCCACCAAAATGAGTAGACTACTATTTTATTAATAAAATAGAGATTTTGTGCTTTTTTTGTTCATCCAATTAATCGGGGACCATGTTTTGCAGAGTAGAGAGAAGCCAGAAAGATACCAGCAAAGGAAAAGGGAGGAGACAGACCTGCTGAATATACAGTGTCGTCATGGTGATGATGTGAATGATGTAAGAGCAAGTGCCAATCTCCTCCACGTTGGACAGGTTCCTTTCAGAAACATCCAATCGTACACACACAAAAAACCCACAGAACAAGTCGATCATTAGCTTATTCCGAGAGCCAGCTATCCTGTGAAGCTCATAAATGTAAAAAATGTCCCATAAGTGTATTAGTGTAATACAATACAGAAAACCGCAGGATTCATAGGTCACATTTTTTTTTCTCCTGCAAAGCAGCTTTTAAATTTGTGCGTGTTTACTGTCCAGACCTGCAGATGATAATAAGGAACTTGAGCAGCAGCAGAGCTAGGTTTTGCTGCTCAGGCTCCAGGCCATCAGAGGCTTTCTGGACGCACTGCAGCAGCTGGTGGCGCAAAACCTGCAGGATGTTGTCTGGGAGGAGCGTCAACACGGGGGGAACCTCATCTGGCCTGGAGACAAAGAAGGAAGGAGGAAAAGTTGCTTATATACCAGGCTTAGGGGGGGTTTAATGGTAAAATTGGTAAAGTGCAGATGGACACTAAATGTTAACTTTTATCATGGAGGTTTACCATGGAGGTGTCACTGCAGTAAAATAAGGGCAAATTCAAGGACCCTATTGATGCATTCAGGTATTCATTTCTAGGAAAAACAGCATGTGTGCTGCACTGCTCATATGAGAGCGAGAGAGCAGAGCTAAACCAATGCAATGAATTTCACTGGGAAAGCAGAACAGATGTGACAGCTGCAGAGGAAGGCAAGGACAAGGAGGGAGGAGGGGAGGAAAGAAAATGAGAGAAGACAGAGGACAAAAAGCAAAGAGACAGCGAAGGGGAAGGGGATGAAGGAAGAAGTCAGAAAAATAACAGGAGAGGATGGGAGAAAATGAGTCGAGGGAGGAGGATAAAAAAGGAAATGACAGAGAGCGGGAGAGAGGAGAAGCTCAACAAATAGGATTTTATCATCCCATATTCCTTTACCCCACCTTACACTTTCACATGACCCTCCCTCCATTATAAAATGTGTCTGGCTTCCTGGGGCTTCATCGAGTGTTAATGTGATCACAACCAGCAGCATAACCAAGGTGTCAACAAGCTCTTTTCAACACCTATTTCCTCATGCTCTAAAATACTGGATACAGGCTTTCAGATGTGTGTTCAAGCACTGAAGACCTTTCACATTAACCTGCATCATATGCTCAAATATTGACACCAATCAGAGCATCACCTGAAACAATGTGTGACCGCTCTACATGAAAGTCTCGGGTGTGACTGTGCTATTTTTATTTTGTGCTGTGGAAGGTGACACAGTATGTCGTCACGCTGGATGACGTGGATGACGCATACAAGAGATAGTTATGATCTCATTTGCAATGACCTTATACAGAAAACTACTTTGGTGTATTTTCAAATGGAATTGGGAGGTCAGTGTAAGTGTGGGGGACTATATAATAGTAATTACATGCCACCCTGGAGTGGTGTAGGGCAGTGATTACCAACCAGTTTTGTATTCTTTAGACATGGACACAGCGGCACCACTCAGCCTTGCTTCCACTTTTTGCCCAGTGGCCACTCGCAGTGGATCACCATTATAAAAGAGACATGTAAAACTATTGACAGGACATCTCGAACTGTCAATTATGACTATTATGATTTTTTGAGACATGGAAGTTTACTTTTGTAAAACTTTACTCAAGCAGAGAAAAGTGATTTCAAGAAAACTATGATGAGAGCTGCTAAAACTAATGAACAAACACCTCTTATAATCCATTTAACAACATAACAACAGGCTGATGAAGCACTTGAGCTCATCTGATAACCCTGTAGGGTTACATCAGACAAAGAAGGGTTGCAACCACTTTTCCCCATGGAGTATCATATAAGGGTTTCCCTTCGGATTAACTCTTCACAAAGTGACGTATTTCATATTTTCAGCTAGTTTTGAATAAACAGAAGAAACAGGGTATTTATCATAACCATGAATAGCTTTTTTTTTGTTGCTAATACTGTATAAATATGTTTGTTATCGAAATAGGCTTCAAGTTTGCCAAACGTTACCTCGAAGGTGGCTTTTCAAAGTCCACATCCAGGCATTGCTCATAGGAGCTGATGAAAATCTCCAGCCATAACTTCAAGTAGTCTGGATCCCGCTGAGAAATGAAAAGACAGAGAAACACAGAAGGGAGGTGAATAAAGATGGAAAGAAAGAGCAAAATATAGTTAGTGGCCTTTGCTGACAAAAGCTGCCGTGTTTAAAATACAAATACTTCGAGTAACTGACAGGACTTACTGACAGGTCTGCAGTTTGATTAATTGTAGTGATTAATTGTAGTGTATGTGTGTGTGCTTCTGTAGCTAGACAACAATGCATGTAGGATGCACACTTTTTGATCTTCTCTTAATTCATGTTAATGACAAAAACTGTAATGAACTGACACACACTTTGGTTTATGCTGGTTAATGAAGATGCTACCGAAAGCATGTCAAACACGTGAGGAATGTCTCAGGTCGGGTGTGTGTGTCTCTTATCTTTTTATGGGTGGGAAGCTAAAACATGCACCTGTCGGAGAGAAAACAGGCCTGGCTGCATTCTGAGGGGGAGGTTCTAACGACGAATTGTCATTTCTTAAATGCCTGGGAAAGTGCCTAGAGAAGGATTGGATGGCAACATCAGCCACAGGCTGGCATGGCTCGGCCTGCTCGGTCAAAGTACAGCTCCGGGTGTGAGATCTCCTCTTTCCACAAGAACAAACATAGAACATCAAACACAAAGGGCCACATGGCAAAACTGCTTAGATACCAAGAGCTAGGACAATTAGTAAAGTAAAATAAGTCTCATAATACTACATAATATCACCTGTTACTTATTACTACTGGGAGCATTTACTCTTTTATATCCAATTAAAAAATATAAATGTTGTAGATTAGTGTCAGTTCTTTTTTACCATCATTATTGTAATAACTGGAAATGAACAAAGACACGTGACTTCTACACCACACACTCGTGAACACAAGAAAATGCCATTAAAGACACATTCATTATGGTGAAGAAGGCAATATTTTGCCAACAGAAATAGAGAAAGACAATGCAAGAAGTTTCATATTTATTGTTCTGAAGGAAGCTTCTGAAGGGCTTTGATACAAATTAATTTGGAATTTTATTATGCTACACATTTTCTTTTTATCTTAGCAATTACTTAGCAATTCTTTACACAAACTTCATCTGGGCTGCAATTATCATTACCATTATCAAACCATCAGCAGATTCAGCACTAATGGACCTGACCTGGGGACACTGAGCACAAATGACTGAAAGCAACTCATACTGTAATGTAATTATCTAATCTATCCTAACGCTGAACATCATTGATGGGTGTGTACTGGGGAAATTACATTTGCAGCAGAGGTGGAACTGGTCGAGCATACACCACAGTAGGACTGCAACTAACAACGATGTCAGAAATTTGCAAAATCACAATTTCCAGCAGCTGAAATAGACATATTCCAATGACTAGTTTTGTTCGACCAAATCCAAGGAAATCTTCACATTTCAGAAACTATAACCAGAGAATATTTGGCACTTTTGCTTGTCAAATGACTAAAACTATTACTCTACAATCAAAACAGTTGTCAGCTAATAATCATTTCAGCTGTAATCCACATGCAGGAGCAGGACACTTGGATGCGCCTGTGCAGCTTAGAAAGCATCATTAATTCATCATAGAGGATTAATCACTTGCTTAGGACCCTCCCCAGCAGATCCTGTCATAGGGACTTTGGGCCATCTGGAGGGTGTGAGTAAGCAAAGTAGGTCAAGGAGGGCTGAAGAGGTAATCAGAGCTGATAAGCTTGAGTTTGGAGGCCATTCATTTAGGTAATAATTTAGAGGTATCCTGTCATGAAATGGAAGTGTTGGACAAATGGAAACTTTGACCTGTTGTTGTATCTGAATTAGTAACAGTCAGTAACAGTAAAAGCCATGAAGCAACATCATGCAAGTCTCCTCCCTCTCCTCATCCTCTCTCAGAGTTATTGAGGTTTGTGCCCCACATTTGTCATTCACCTTAAATTGCAGTTTACTTTACTACAGAAATCCTGAGGGTAATATAACAAGCATAAATTGTATTCATATCCATTAAAACACCCAAGGAAACAAAGACACAGATAAATAATTAGATCAATGGCACAAATGGATAAAGTATGGAACTCAATGTACCAATTTTTTTTTGGCGCTTTTTCAAAAAAATAAACAGAATTGAATGAATTGACCACAGATAAATCACACACCAATTTAAACAATTTCCTGTGAAGCTATTGATTTAAACTGTAAGAATTTGCAGATTGAACTAAAAATTAGGTTTTCTCAGAATATCACTGTCATCTGGCTAAAGAGTGGGAGAGGGGCTGAAAGGCTGACTGCTTCTGTCTGCGTGTCAGGATGGGAACTGGCCAAAACAAAGCAGGAAGCCAGCTCTCTGCAATCCCTATGAAGTCATTAGAATGGTCCTGCGACATTAGCCTGTGTGTGTGTGTGGTGTGTGTGTGTGCGCGCGTTTTGTAACCTACTGGGGACCTTTTCTGGCATAATCACTGACCTTGTTGGGACCAATAGTCCTCATGGGGACCAAAGACTGGTC
>JBBPCS010000878.1:3169607-3193336 GCA_037974645.1 Hollardia meadi
TGTGTGTGTGTGTGTGTGTGTGTGTGTGTGTGTGTGTGTGTGTGTGTGTGTGTGTGTGTGTGTGTGTGTGTCTCAAAGAATGTCCTCTTTTAGGCAGCAGCTTGGGAGCACAGATGCCCATTGAGGGTTTGGACTGTGGCAGGCAGGGACACACCCTGCTCTACATGGCTCTGTTTATCCTCTGCCTTCATCAATGGCCTGACACACACATAATGATGTAGACGTAGAAGGAGGAATCCTAACTCAACAACAGTCACCTTGTCTCAACCTCAACAACCATCTTGTGTCCCAGCGTGTATAAGAACAAGATCACATGCCCCTCCAATGTATATCCATTTTGCTCAACTACTACATTACATTCCTAATGATCTGTACAGCTAACAAGGTCACCAGCAACACAGACCAATGCACTTCATTCTTAAAACTCCCTCTGACCCACAGAGGGACTAGAACGGTAGAAGTGCTATGGCCATGTGACAGTGAAAGTGCTGGTTGAGGATCAAAGTCTGGATCCACTGACAGCCTTTGTTCATTAGATATGAGAGATGCCTGCTACCTGGGGTAGAAGATCAGGCGCTGCCATGTGATATCATTGCAACTAATAACATTTCCACATTTTAATGCTTCATAGTAACTGATAATAACAGATAATGTCCCTTTCAGTAGGTCAAAAACATGATACAACCATTTAACACATACAATCACTACATTGCCAACAAAGACAATGAAGAAATGCTTTATGCAAACAAAACCGTTGTTTGTGTCCAAGGAAACTCCATAGTGTACCTGCAGTGCGGAACTTCTGTCTCCCCCTTCTGGCAGTGAGAGTAATTACACAAACACAGTCAAAGTGCTTAGGAAGCCATAGGCTTCGACATACTCCAGCATGCAGCCCATATTGAAGCCTACTCCATCACTATGACACCGGTTTTAAGAACTCCAGTATACTGCGAAATAAACATTTACCTGCCGGCGATCAGTTTAATCAACATTGTGTGAACTCCTTTGGCAAGGGCTTGAAGGTAACAGACGTGTGTTTATATGAAAAAAAAATTCCCACACTTCAGGTTTAAGTTAGTGGAATAAAATACACTGCTAAAAAGACAAAATAGCCACCTATAAAAACAGTGTAAACTACAGAAAGTCAAACTACTTTCAAATAAAGTCAGAGAAAGAAGAAGTCAAAGATAAGTGAAACAAAAACCACATAATACTGAAATAAACACAAGTTTTAAACACAAGAATTACTACTCTAATAAAACAATTATGGCAAAAGTATAAAAACCCTAAGGCTAAATATGTCATTATCTTCTGTGGCAACTCAACACCAATATCCTTAATTGCATTTTTAACTAGTTTCAAAGGGCACCGATTCATTTTAAAAAAAGGGATTCCTGATTGATCTTTTATCAGATGCTCTATGCTGTTGTAGACAGTCTGCAGTATTGTCCCTCTAGACAGGCGTGGTCGACAGGCTAGTCGGGTGGCTGCTTGCTTAGTTTGGGTGGGTGACCCGGCTAGGTGGAAGTGGCACACAGTCACTGAAACCACAATGTTTAAAGGTCTCCTCCCTGTAGGTTTTATAAGATGGCTGTGGTCATTCTGTTTCTGCACCATCACACCCCAACTACACCACCGCCTATCAGTCAGTGGGGACTCTGACATGACGTCACTGCCAGGGCTGTATTTAAAGAGGCCGGTGGGAGGGGTTTAAGCCACATGAGGCATGTCTTACACACATCGTCAGTGACATCAGTGTTATTCCAGAGATATTCATAGCACAGAGGAAAAATGAGAAGCAAGAGGGGAGCACAGAATTAAATAAACTGCAGTGAGGAAGAGAGCTAGCCTGAGGGAACAAACTTTGCATACCAGCACATGAACCAAAGCCTGAGTGAGCTTGTGTGACTGCATGGTGTATGTGTGTGTGTGTGTGTGTGTGTGTGTGTCTGACGACAGAGATTAGACCATAACAAGCAAACAAGACCTGAGTAATCTACTTGGGCAAATATGTGAAACCATGGCACTTTCTCCTCCTCCATCATCTCCAGCAGGGTAGGGGGAGGTGACATGAGACAAGATGACTGTCCTGTGAATGTTAACCAAAAATCCCTGGTTTGTGGACAATTAAAAAGGGAGTGAAGATTTCTGCCCTAGAATTAAGATTGAAGATCAGAAGACTGAGCTTTAAAGCCACTGAAGAGTGAAATGATGCCCCTGGCTGTTGAGGCATGTTTCCTGTGGTTGGGAATTAAAAGGTGCTTTTCTGCAGCAGACAAAGGCTTTAGGAGAGTAATTGGCAATATTCAGAAAACTGATAAACCCTCCACTTTCTCTGACAAGTCCTTCTGGTGAAAGAGGAGAGCCACTGCTGAGTTGTGTTTTTGCTGCTATAAAAGCAGCAACCAGCAGCTACATGTGCTCGGAGACAACACTCTGACAAGAACCAATGACAGAAAGCTAAGAGGATCGCTGGTTACGTAACAGTCTCAGTGTCGTCTGTGACCTCTACAGCTACAACAAACGAGCTGGAGTCAACCTCTGCAACTGCTGCAGATTCACACTGCTTTGTTTAGACACCTGAAGGGATCTCCAGAGCATCTCAATGTGATGAAGTTAGATTTAGATCACGGATAATGCCTCCTGCTTTAAATGCAGATATATAAAGATGTTGTGTGGGAATTGTTCTGCAGTCTGATAAAAGCAAAAATATGGTATATAAGGAAAGTTGCCTCCCATACAGCGCCAGTCTACTTCAATACACCAACTCCTACACACTCCTCCAACACTGCCTTTGATACCACAGCTGCTCACCCAACAATCTGTGTCCTAATCATAAATATGTGAACAGCTGCCACTGATGGCTTGAGACATAGCCAGAAATTATTATTACAACGTCACATGCCGACATTCGAAGACATTCATTGGAGCATCTGTTTAAATATACAACCGGTCTGTTCTCTTCCAGCGCATGGGACTAGGTTACAATCAGGTGAATAATAACAACACAGAGAGATTAAAAAAAGACAGCTGATCTCCAGCTGAAAGAGCAGGTTGAGCTTGTTCTCCTGAAGGGACCCTCGGCTGCTTGTATTGTATGAGCTTGTACTTTCAACAATACTCATCTGACTGACTCTTCCTCAGAGAGGAAGTGTTCACCTCTGACACTAAATGCAGCAATGTCTCCACTGTTTTGTCAACCATTAAACAGACAGATGGCATGAGGGAGTTATCATGAGCACAACAATAAAAAGAAACACCTTCCAAGTCATTGCACTGAATTATATGACCTAGTTTAAATATCTATTGCTCATACTCTCCTGTTTTGATGCTTTGAAAGCCTTCAAAGTGGCAAAACCATGGTACTATTTGGAGTGAAGGTGCACACAATAAGACAAGAAAATTGTTGAGTTGGGTTGAGGCTAGAGGCTAGAAAGGGGAGGTGAGGACTGAGGTTGGTTGAGAAACAATTAACCCTTTAGTGGGACACAAGGGTCTCAGGGCTTTCACATCATCATTCCTCATCTGATTTAGGCCATGTGACTGCAGGTTCTCCTTACTGCCTATATATCCTGGCAACCCTCACATACAAGCACATATATGGGGTAGAGACACCCCACCGGCCATACCTGACATTTCAGCTTCTCAGAGAGCAAGACAGGCCACTACACATATATATTTAATTGCTTCTCTCTCTCTCATCGTCTCTTTGGCCTCATGCAGAGAGAAATATTGGCCCAGCGGACGCTGGCTCATAGCCAGGATGAAATTAAATCATCCCTCCTCGCAGTGTAATGCTTAGTCAATGCAAATACACGTTCCGGCTATAACAAATGCAATGTGTACTCTTGCAGCAATAGCTAGCATTTTCACAAGTGACTGTGACAAGTGTGCGTGGGTAGCAGTGTGTCTGAATACTGCTGTTCTGTGCCCCAAACACCCACACCACTAGTGTTAGATATTCTGTTTGTGTCAGCATTCAAGCCTCAATACTTTGCACGGTGAAGATTATTCGATGTCATATCCTAAACTTGCAGAAAACAGCTTTGCTTTTATGGGGTAAATACCTCAGAGAGGGTTGTGTACTGTGTGTGTGTGTGTGTGTGTGTGTGTATGTGTGTGTGTGTGTGTTATTGTGAGGGATTACTGTAGGAAGTATGTGTGCAACTGCAGCCAGGCTCATGCGAGGAGCGGCTCAGGCAGGCCGTTTTGATTGGAGGCCAGGATGTGCGCATGCTTTATGGCCAAGTGAATTAAATCTAACCAACAGCTGACTGAAGGGGTGCTGTCTCTACTCCACTGTCATTCATACATCTCCACTGTAAAAACAAAGCAGTATTCTACATGCACCACTCACTCTCCTCACCGCCCACCACATCATGAGACTGTCCTGCCATGAATTGATTTTATAGCCTCACATGACCACATAGCTCCCCTACTAGTGTTATATATATATTGAATATGTATTTAGAGTTAAACAAGATGATACAGACTTTTGTTGGATGAATATCAGACATTATTCATTCAGCACATATGTGATGGAGGTTCCTTCCTGACCACAGCTGCAGAGAAACTGACATTAAGTTCCACTGGTTCTCTGTGAAGTAATAATTAATTTATAAGCCTCATGTGTCCCCAACCAATAAGTCCTTCTGGATCTTCAAGCAATTTCATTAGTCTGGGTTTAATTGGAATCGTATGATGTTTTATATGCTGTTTCAGAGGATTTGCATCTTGAAAGTGTAATATATGGTGTAAAATATGCCAAACAATGTCACTGAACAATGTCAATCAGTGACTTTGGTATAAAAGGGTCTGCCAGAAAAAGCTTTGAAATCCCATATTGATTTTCCTTCTACAAACCATAGTCTGCCACTTCTCTTACACTCAGTATGTTATAAAACAGAGTAACAACAGGCTTCCAAAATATAAATGCCAAGAATGAATAACCTCTTTGCCGGGGAGGAAATGTCATCACATTCTCCATTACTTATGTCACCTAATGACATTTCCCAGGCTGTGGGAGTGTGTGCGCACCGGAAGACACCTCACCTTAGTGCAGTAGAGCATCCAGACCTCGTACAGTCTCTCCTTGGATGCCATGGTGCCAGTGAGTGGCACCCTCAGGCTGTAGTGTCCACCGAGGTCACTTCCCTGGCTGCTTCATGGCTCCCAGTCATGAGCTAAACATCTGCTGCTGGCCTCCAATGCTCAACATCACGACTGCCTCTCTGGCGAGGTGTATGGCTTCTTTAAAGATGCAAAAATGGAGGGTTGTAGGTGTGTTGTGGCTGAAACTTTCCAACAATTATTCCATGGCGGAGCAGCGCTGTGCAGTCTCAGAAAGGTCTTGGTGCATAGGGGCCTCTGCTTCCAGTTCTTCAGCTCTTATCGGAGAGCGAGAGGGTATTCCCAGCAGCGCTATCAATGATAACAACACAATTACATGTATACATGTCACGGTGACGGATGTTTTGTCACAACGAATGGAGAATCTATTCACTGCCAGCAGCAGCAGCAAAATATATCCAGTAACGTTACTCTCTGTGCACTTTAAGCTGTCCTGCTGGCTCTAGCGCAGACAGACTGAGGCGATAAACGACAAAACACACACTATTAATAATGTCTGTTTCTGTTGGGTGCTTTACAAATAAGCAACAAGCTCATCCCTTGACAGCTCTGAAGCGCCTTCGGCTATCCTCGGCAAACATTACCCGTTCAGTCGATCTTACCTGACCAAGCTAGCTTAAAAGCTAGCTGTCAAAAAAGCCAATTTCTATTTTTTTTAGCCTCCCTTTCTCCCCCTCCTCCTCATGTAACAGAAACGCCTCGTCCTTCTAAGACTGTCCGGCTACAGGAGCTTCGTACAAAAAAGAATAGACGTCCAAATACCTGATAAAATATATTAAAACCGTCGACAAACTGAGGAGCACTCACCTGTGTAAAGAAAAGACCCAACTGTCACTGACGCCGTCTCCAGAGTTGCTGTGAATGTGTCAAGTTGCCGACAACCATACCGCGCATACCACCAACTGCAACTTCCGGTCAAAGCACAGTTGGATTTATTTCAAAATAAGAGAGATAAATAATAAAATAATATATAATAAGATAATATAATAAAAGAATATGCCCATCATGCATTCTAAAGTTATAACAAAATAGTGTAAGATTAGTTTATGGATATAATGAAACATACGTAGATGGCAATGCTCGTGAAATATTTAACAACTATAACAAGGCGCAATATAAGACGATCCTTTAATTTTTTAGGCGAACCGGATACACAATGCACTGCAGCAACTCTCACAAAAACAGTTCCGACTATACGGTATTCATGTTCAAACTACAGTTTCAATACTGTATACGTGTTTATTTTATAACTTACTTACCTTGTCCCGAGAACAAAAAGTCACAGAATACGTGGCTTGTCATATTTATCATAATACTGTGTCTGTTTGCGACAGTCGAACCGCTTTACGTTGTCGATGTGGAGCTATGTGGTTGCAGAGCTCCATCGGTTATTTTGATGTTGTACTGCCACCTGGTGGAGAAGAAGAGTACTGTTATTAATCACTAGAGTGAAGTGTTTCTGTGAAATGTCTTATTTCAAAGGAAAAAGGTGGTTTCAGATATAAATAAAGCCATAGCGTATGAATATTTAATAGGCCTACTACAACTACTACAGTATTTTGACATTATTATTATGTCATCATTTTGACATTGACATTTTAGTTAATATACGCACCCCCAAGCTGCTGTGTCCATGTTTTATTATGTTTATTATTTACACACAAATTAATGTGAAAATGATGTTTTACTACGATGTAAGGCAATAATAAATGAAAGAAAATTTTGAGATTATCTACATGTTATAGTTAGAACTGGATTAAACCGCAGCCCTAGCGAGTACAGTTACATATTAACACACTGTAGGCCATGAAACGATGTTGGACTAAAGGTTAGAGAGGCAGCTGTAACCTAAAAGGCAGCACTTGCCCCTCCCTCTTCACCTTATCTTCCAGGTGTGGATGTGTAAGAGTGAATGTGATCAGGTTGTTGATGATAAAGAGAGCATTGGATGAATAAAGGTGAAGAAAATAAAGCCATTAACTAGGCTAAGTTATTTAAAAACACCAGTGTAATTGCTGTGTATTATTTGATGCATTCTATAAAGACATGTTGATCATGTTCATTTTCATCACAGCAAGTCAATTTAGCATGCCACTTTGATGTTCGACTGAATGAGAGATCTTAAACAGCTGGCACACTCCCTCACAGAGGGAGATGCCTGTGCACTGAAGTGCTGCTTTCTTGCACCCACAGCGCTTCGTCGTCCAGTGGGGCTCATACATTCCTTCTGGCTTCCCCATCGCCAGTCATTTGGTGAAGGCAGTACATGGTCTGATAGCAGTGTGTTAGAGTGTTATAGTAGAGTAGTAGTAATAGAAACCTGAAAACCTGTGTCTAAGTCTGTCACCACTGGAGGGGTTCACCCTGAAACATCTTAATCATGATGCAGATAACTGTTAATAAACCTGCGCTTTTGCATGTTTGGGCATAAGGACTCGCTGCTCTGACAAGTTCCAGATTTTAATCCAGACCCCCATCAAAAATCATCATTATAATCTGGATAACTCAGTGACACGTACAAAGAACTGGACCCTGGTCTTTTTTATAGTCCGTGTTTCAGATTTGAGTAGCTCTAACAGTCCTGAGGATCCATCAGAGTTCAGGGGTTTAAGAGGATGATCACAACACCATCAACACCAATCTATAAAGAAATCAATCAAGGCTAACAGGAAGGTTAGAAATCAAAGTTTGTATATACATATTCATCATTTATAATATGTGTATATATATATATATAAGGCTCATACAGCTACCATGTTTGATAAGTACTGTGGATCACAGTTCTCACACACAGTACACTTAATCACAGTTACAGATAGATCACCATATTCAGAATGCAGGTTTCATTCAAACATAAAGGCAATGTTGGATAAGTGGTCACAGAACACAGTAGAAATACTCTTTTGGCTGATGATCAGGGCAGGGAAGGTTTTCCATCCATCTGTTTCTACTGATGGTTTCTACATTTAAAGTTTAGATATACTCTATTGCTCATGTTCTCTTTTTCCAGAGCCAGGTTTGCAGCTCGTCCTACTGGCTCATAGGCAAATACAGGAGAACATGTTTTAAAATGACTATACATAAAGACTATGTGCATACAGTATATGGTCACAACACAGCAAAAAGACATTTACATATTTGACTGTGGCCTGTTTTCTAATAAAGCCTAAAGTTCGGGAGACTGTGTAGACCTCATCTCAGTTCTGAGTAAAATACACTGAATGATATAGATTGGTACATACATCAATTTGGGGCATAATCATGCTCTAAGTTTTGGAACCATAGTTCCCATAATTTGGGGGCTTTGGGGGATGTTTACATTTTTGCAAACATTTATAGCATTAAGCTATTTGCCTTTCTTGTTTGTAGTGTACCCATGGATGTGCAAACAGCCATCAATGAATTAATGTGACAAAGTGTTTTTGCAGAATACCGTGATGTCGCAGTGAAGTTGACCTTTGGATATAAAATGTCATCACTGTCATCATTTTGTCCGATATTTGTGTGAAATTTTGTCATAGGTAGCGTATGAATTCTTGAGTCATGGCCAAAAAAAAAAAGTTTTGTGAGGTCACAGTGACGTTGACCTTCAGTTGGACCTTCAGTCCAAGTGGATGTTTGTGCCAAATTTTGAAGAAATTCCCTCAAAGCGTTCCTGAGATATTGCGTTCACAAAAATGGGATGGGGTGGACAGAAAAACAAAACAGCTCTCACATGGCTACAGCCGGCAGGGAGGCATTAAACTTAATCTCAAAATATATTCATAATGTCTGTGCCTTCCCCCCTTCAACACTGAGTTTAAAAACCTCTGATATAGATGAATATATATGCATATGTGTTGTAAATATCTTTTTATGTACCGCAGTATTCACTATTCACAGTCTGATTACAAACAACACTTTAAAGGAAAAATCCACCCTCATACAGCGGCTTACACTTTATAGGTTATTTTGCCTGTTGGGATTGAACTTTTTGTTGTATTCACCTATTTATTTCATATTAAATCAACAAGGTCCTCCATTTTTCAGAGCGCCTTTAAGAGGAGAAACACAGGTGCAATAGTCAGCCCCCAAAAATGATCATAATCCATGGAAATATTAAAAGAACACTGTAAAAACAACAAAAGGTTTAGCACAAAAAGAGTATTTCTGGGCAGACTTTTCCTTTAAATCATCGTTGCCTTTTACCTCATTATGCGTGATTATTAATCAACTGATTAGTGTTTTGTTCTTAGACTTGTTAACAGCCCATTGTTATTATTATGGATCCTGTCAATATGATCAGAGCAGCTTCTTTGATCCAGCACTTTCACAGTCGCATCACCAACCCATGACCCAAAATCCACATATGCATCAGACAAACATATAAAAAAACCTACAAAAGTATATATATATATATATATTTTTTTTTTAAAGGCTCAGAGGTTTGGGTTAATGATAAAAAATAAAAAACACAGTAAAATTTGGCCTTATTGTTTTACTTTGATTGTCTTTCCTAATTGGGGTTAGGAAAAGTCCCACACAGCCTCAGTGGTGTCGGTGGCGGTTGACGTTGGAGCATGGCAGGACGGGGCGGGGGCGCAGGATATTGGAAGATCCTCAGGGCTGGTGAGGGGCACTGCCGGGTACATGAGGCTGAGGAAGGAGTCTCTGGTGTGCCTCTTCACCTGTCACAGAACAACAAAACGCTGCTTAAACATTGGCACAACACACTGTTTGGTTATGTTTTAATGTCAGCTGTCATAGATTTCATTATATTGAATATATTCTGACTAATCTACTGAGTCGTGATTACATTTTGAGGCTTGCTTGCTGAGTAAACATGTATGTACGCTAATAGTTATCAGAATCTGGAAGTCGACTGACGCTTCTGATCCAAACCATTATTGGGCTTTTATGTATTTTAATCATACAATGTTGTATTTGCAGAATATTGTACCTAACATGACTATTTAAGTAATTAAAAAAAAAAATCTACACTACAAAAGCTCTAGCCATGCTAGCAGCTCTGTGAGGCTGTAATTAGGCAAAAACAATGAGTTATACACTTCATGCTCTGTGATTCTTTAGGAAAATGTTTCCGCTTGAGAAGTAAGGTCATTTTCTCATAAGCTTAAATGGAAACATTTTGAAACCAGTTTGGTCTGGAGTGTCACAGTTATAACAAATAGAGTGAATTCAAACCAGAAACCAGAAACACGAGTGCTCTGTGTGTATTTATTGATGTGTGCTGATTTTACATTTTGCTCAATTATGAATGAAATAAGTAGCTTTATTTGTTTTTGCAATAATGCAAGGAAGTGATTTTAGACAACCAGTCATTCCGCCTTTAGGAAACCCACCTGCTTGAAGAAAGCGTGGGTCAACAGTGCAGATGCTGACGGTCTATGGAAGAAAAAAACAGGATAAACACCGTCATTTGCATTAAGGTCTGTGTGTTTGTATTGTATATGAACGCACTCATATTACATCAATTGTCAAATTAATGTAATGACCTGCTCTCAGGCTGCTGCTGCAGACACAGCTGAACCAGGTTGTGCAGCGTGACTGAGTGATTTTTGGGTCCGGGGCTCTGAGGTCGGTCGGCAGGAGGAGCGGTGGCGCTGTGCGTCAGGCTTCCGGTGGCCACGCTCTCCCCGATGCCCGAGTCCACACCAGACCGCGACACTTTCAGCCCACCCAGCTCACCCAGCGGGAAGGGAGCCACGTCCAGCAGGCAGCAGTGGGAGCCGCGCAGCTTCTGAAGCAGCATCTGCACGGGGAGATTCCAACAATGATGCATACTGTGGGCAACAATTTTGTGATTTAAGCAGTTTGGATGAGAGAGTTTTTAATTGCCTGAGTGGGGGGCATGTCCTGGAAAGGCACCCTGCCACTGACCAGCTCACAGGCCACGATACCTAAACTGTAGATATCCGACTTGACTCCGTAACCATGCAGGTCCTACTGAGGCCAACACCATGAGGAGAGGAGAGACAGAATACATTAGAATTATTAAAAACCTGCTTTATGAAATATGCATTGCTGTTCGATAGTTAGAAGTGGAATCATGTCATATGAGAGTATCTGTCTTTATTTAGTGAGTCCTGACCTGCCGGAGTAGCTCGGGGCTGAGCCAGGGCAACAGGGCGGGGCTGTGGTGGGGCATGTCGAACACTGCCCTCATCCTCTTCCCCTCACGCATCATACTGTAAACACTGTGGAGCCCTGAGAGGTAGACACGCCCCTCCCCTGACAGCAGGATATGACTGGCCTTCACCCCCCTGAGAGGAGACAAATATGTGGACAGACATTAAGATCCAAATATTTATATGCATGTAATATATTATTTGATTGTCTTTGTATCCTATAGCGTCTCGTCTCTCCTGCTGACCGGTGAACGTAACCCATCCGGTGCAGGTATTCCAATGCTTTCAGCACACCATACAGCAGGTACGCTATCAGGGATTCACTCATTCCATCTGGGAAATATGTTCTTAGTAAGGTGTCTGCCGAGCCTGCAGGCAAGAGGTGAGGGAAAAGGAAGGGTGAGCAGGTAATTCACATTGTGAGTGGAATGACAAAACAAAGAGTTATTGAGGTGTGGCAGTGGCTAACCATAGGCCATGAGCGGTGTGAGGACCCATAGCTGGCAGCAGGAGCTGAAAACCAGGCGAGAGGTCAGCAGGTTGGGGTGACGGAACAGCCTGGACAGCAGAACCTCATTCTGGGATTTGAGACACAATCAGACATAAACAAACCTGGACGGGAAGCAGCTATTAGTTGATTTAAATAAACTTTGAAGAGAAGAATCACATGTCCTTTAAATAAACATCCGTTTCTGGACAGCAGCTCACCATGAGCTGCAGCAGCTCCTCCTCGTTGCACTCGTCCAGGTTGGTCTGTTTGACGGCCACCAGCTGCCCAGTAGGGATGTGGCGTGCCATGTTCACCTGGCTCAGGTTGTTGAAGCCCCTCCCTGTGATACAGAGAGGTGAAATCTTGCCGCTTTTACTGTTGTTTAGAAGGATTTGTGTGGGGGAAAATAGGTGCAATTTCAACTCAGTGTTGTGGCATTCTCACCCAGCTCGGACAGTAGCTGGTAGTGGACCGGCTCAGCTGACAGCCCTGTGATGTCATCGCCACCTGCTGGCCCTTGCAGTGTGTATTCAGAACCGTCACAGCTCTGCAGGGACGCATACACACATACACCCCACGCACATATAGTCTGCATTTATCTTGAAGGTAACAGAATAAAAAAATACAGTCACTCAGAAAAGTAATTCAGCAAATAAATATGATTCGCATCCTCATTCACTGTCTCCCCTCACTCTCTCTTTCTTTGATTAGAAGGCAGAAAAGTATGTGCTCATGTCAGAGTTTTGTCTGAGCCTTTGGTGTGCTGACCTCCGATCCACAGTAGGTTTCTCATGAGTATGCAGATATATAAATAAATCACATCCACTTTGTCCTTCCCCTCAAAGCACTCATTTCCAAAACAGTGGCAGAGTTGAAGCTGAAAACAAATAACTGAAAAAGTACTGAAAGTGTAAAAAAAAAAAAAATCAGGTTGTCAAAATACCAAAAAATATCAAAATAAAATGAAGTCATTTTAATAAAACAAGTTTTTCAAAAACAAATGTTTCCTTTTTCAGTTCAGTTTTTTTTCCCCAATGCCAAAATTCACTGTCTCCTTTCTAACCCCATGAAACAGCGCCATGCAAAACACACTGGAATAATATTGTTGCTGGTTTGGGCCACCATCACTTAGCAGCTGAAATCTTTAAAGGGATAATGGCGGCCAAGGGAGGGAGGTTGGAGGGATGCTTGCAGTTTTAGTGATACAGACAGCTTTTTGGGGACAGAGTCAGGTTCTCCTTCAGCATCAGACACTTGCAGGCGTTTCTGATGCTGCTTTGCTTAAAACACACCAGCTGAATGTGTTTTACTGGTTTCAACCTGATACTGCCCCAGCATTGTGCCTGTATCATCAGGGGAAAATGACTGTATACACTAGCAGTACATTTGTTAAAAAATAATTATTAAATATACACAGATTTTCCATGTGCAGATCAGTTTAATTTTTATGTTAAGTCTTTGTTATGTCTCGAGGAGCTTTGTCAAGACTGAGGATGTCATAGTGATGTCATCTGGGTTATCATGACTTGGGCTTGAGACTTCATTACAAATCCATTCAAAAAGACTGTGTTATAAAACTGTAGTATAAGAGACATAAACAGGCATAAAAGGTAGAATGGAAAGCTATTGAGTTGCATTATGGGAACTGTAGTATAGACTGGTTTTGGAGCTTGACCCATACTAGAGACTAGAGACTAGAAAATCAGGATATCCAATTTTTACCACTCTTGTTTAAATTTGTCTCTTGTGAGTTGATGGAGTACCAAGTTAAGAGTTACCAACTGCTTTAACAGATGCAATGATACTCCAATAGTTACTGTCTTTCACAACTTTAAAGGCAAGGTTTAAGCAGCTCAAGACAGATGACAAATGAAGAGTGGTGAAGTGATGGAATAGCATCAGTGTGACGCCTGTCTCCATGCTGACAGTGTCTTGGCTACTGACCAGGAACTGGTGGCTGGTGTCCTCGTAGCGCTCCTCTATGTCCAAGGGCTGGACCTGAGCGTGGGAGATGCAGGAACAGTCCTGGTGAACGGGGGGGGGAGGAGCACAGGTGAGACATGCCCGCCAGGACAAGGAGGAGTGGAGAGGAAACATGGAGCTTGGGAGTGGAGGGTATGCCTCGGGTTGGTGGGGAGGGTCAGAGATGTGGCAGAGAAGCAAGCATCGGGGAATATGGGCTGTGAAGGCACTTAAAGGGCGTTTTATGAGAAGTGGTGAGTAGAGAGAGGATTAGAGTGATGCTAACAGGCAGCAAAGAGGCAGCTGACTTTGATTGGAGTGTCCCAACAGAGCAAGATAAAGGCTGCATACATAATTAAATGTGAGGGATGCACAGACAGCCAATATTCATCTGATATTCTACATCAATATTCGCCCATAATATATGTTTAAGGGGTTTCACCTTTCAGACAAGATATCAACAGAATGTTTGACAGCTCATAGAAGTCAGAAAATGTAAATTTGATAATCTGATATGTGACTAATATATTGGTGCATCACTATCTGGAAGCCCCTAATTGTAATACACTTAAAATACTGGTTGCATTTACCATATCCCACCCAAGGCATCAGTATGTGCCTGCTGATTCGTGACTACAAATCGACCAGGTCACAATTCCGCGGCACGCACGGAGGCAGAAAAAAATCCATGCAGCGTGACATTCTTACCAAGAAAGACATGGAGTCCTTTTAGCGGTGGTAAAATCCCAGACTTTGGCATTCATCCGCTCACAGGCCGCAGGAGACCGAGCGCGATGGAGGGAGACAGGAGGATGAAGCGCAGCACTGTAATATGAGACAAACGGCGAATCCCCCACTAGACTAGAAAACAGCCAGCATCCATCCAACTTCAGCCATTCATCCATCCGTCTGCACTTCACCTGGCTGCATCAGCTAATCTAGAGATGTGAGGAAACCTCCAGTCGATGATATCAGAGGGGAATTCGTTCATGAATTTGGTTATAAGAAGTTAATATATCTGTTATTAAGTTGTCTTTGTTTATGATGGACTACAAAGAGGTAACGTCGGTGGTGCAATAAAGCTTCGCTTGTTGATAAAAACTAATTTCGCAACACTATTAAAATCAATCCCACTTGAAGGTTAGATTAAGTGCAGCCATTTTAGTTTAATCACAGGATCGCTATAAATCAAACTGATTAATGCAGCGCGTTAATGACCATAATAAAGTTATCTAATTTAGCTTTACATTTAAATCCTTTAGCTCTATGAAGAAAGATACACGGACAGGCTACACAAAAAACCAATGATATACGTCCTGTAGGTCTCCTATTTCGGAAGCTAGACTTACTAATACGAGTATATAGGCATGTTTAAGCTCAAACATTGAGCTAACTTTAGCTCAGTTAAAGAAAAGGTCTGTTCATTAATGAAAAGAAACTGTTTACCTTCTCTCGACAGTGCAGCTCTCGCGCTTTGACGTAAACAAGTTAAAAATACAAGAGAGAGCCTGACATCCTAAATGACGTTTTGTCCACAAAGTTCGTGTTCTTTCTTTTTACAAATTCTTTCAGGATATGCAAAAAGTAACGACTTTCAATGTCGATATCGAACCGTGTAACATAGCAAAGCGAAAATGTGATCCTTTGACAGGACTTTTAATTTGACACAGATGATTGGCGCGTGATAAAAGCGTCATCGCGCCGCTTACTGTCGCGCGTTGATGATTCGTTGGTATTTGCATCTCCCTCCCTTGCCCTCTATTGTCTGAGGTTTTGGTGAAGGGATTGATAGACATCGTATGTACCAGAGGGATTACCGATGTTGTGGAATAACTTTGACATAGGGTAAGTTTTATGATAATCAAACACATTAAAAAAATTATTTAATGCTATTATGGCCCGCGCGTGATGAATACTGCCAGTTAGAGCTCATGATGGTAACCTTAGGCAACGTTATGCCAGCAAACAGCGTAATTTGGCTGTCATATGTGAAACTCTCCGTTAGCTCATGCTAAACACACAATAAACATAATAGAAGATTAAATTAAAGACGATTTTGATAAAGGATTAACATCTATCTCACCAACTGGTCTGTAGGTTTAGCTCCCGTAACGGTACATGGTAACGTTAGCTGGCCTGCTAAACGTTTTTGTTTATTGGTTAGCTAACATAACAAAATTAGCATTAGCACGAAGATCCACGAAGCAGCACTGGAATATAGTAAAACGTCTCAAACAGAGTTTTGGAGGATGGCGCATATGTAGGTTAGTTATAGTCATGTTATTAATACTGCCAGCCAGTGGTTACATTAAACTACTATTCTCTTCTTTTGGCAAGGCATGGCAAAGAATGTCTATTGACGTTCATCTCAGAGGTTTCTCTTAATGCAGTTAAGGTGGTCTGGTCACATGCTGCTTCCCATGCCTTATTTCTTTTAAAGCAAGCCCTCAGGCCCTGTCCAGTGTGTCAGATCTAAGATGGGCTGAGTGCGGATGCTGTGATGCAACACAAATGGCGACAGTGCAACAAGGCAAATACCTGGCAAAAATGAAAACCAAAGTCAACAAGGATGTCTTTCCACACTTCAGTGCCAATTCAGGTTAGAGTTTAAGGCGTGGAGGGAAAATAGCTTGTAGCTTTCAGGCTTTTTTTTTTTTTTAACTTTTTGCGTTTTTAAAAAAAATCGTGACAAGAAGCTAAACAGGCCCTGGGACTAGAAGTGCATCTCTTGCTATTTCATTTCTAAAATTTTGACCCTCCAAATCAGAAGAGCAGGCTGTATCATAAAGAAAAAGCTGTCTGGCTGTGACAGTGTTACTCATGAGATGACTCACAGGCACTTGGTCAAGATCAGCCTTGGCAAGATGGCATATTGAATCAGGGAAAAGAAGATGCATACATCTGAAAGATATTGCTATAATATATGAACATAATGGATGCAGAATGTGAGTGTTATAATTCCTGCATCAGGCAGTCAATACCAGTGTGATGAATGGGTCAGAACAGTGTATCTGCCAGGCATCTAATGGTAAAGAGCACATTTAGGCTGTAGCATTGCATGCCTCGCTCTAATCTCCTTTATGGAGCAAACAGTTTCAGCTTCAGTGTTATGTAAGCTGAGGATGAATGTTGCCCAAGGACACTGTCTTTCCACAGGCACACTTACTGACACACACACACACACAGATTTGCATGTGATATGTCTGCATGCACAGGCCAAGCACTGAGGTCAGTGATGCAGATGGATGTATGACCCTGCACAGTATCCTCTTTGTGAAGTAGCTATTCATGGCATTGCCCTATAAAAACTGCTAGTTTCTTCGATTTCTATCATTGGTTGATATAATCTATGCACTCCACAGATTTTACTCTTGAAAATGAGTTTACTAGTCATGATGGGTACTGCCTGGCCTGTGAAAAGACTTGTATAATGTCTTCTGTGGCTCTGCAGATAGCTTTCCAAAATAACCATCATGATGTTAAAGTGAGGTTGTCAGGTTAGCTTGGGCTTGAAGACAGTTTTAACCAAAAGTGTATGTTACAAAGTGGAGGTGTCGAGTTTGAAAGATGTGAGATGAAAGAGTGCTTGTCAGGCAGGGAGGATATTAATGAAAGATGCTATCAGATTGCATTATGGGAAGTGTAGGATCCAGGTTTTTGGGGGCAACACACATACTAAATTAGCCATCAGGATGTCTAAGCCACTGAAGCTTTGATTTTGACCAGCCTCCCAACTTTATGGAAGAGCAATACTAAATTCCTGGAGTTCCCCTTATCGTCACATTCTTAATGTTTTTCAGCAACAGAGCGTTATTTGTAACAGAACTAATGTGTGAATAAAAACAGTGATAGCCACTTGGGCAGAAGCAGAAAACAGAATACTGTACAGAAGCACGTGTTCACCACTGGCCAAATGTCTTTCATTTTCCGAAATGCTCTAGTGGGAGCTCAGTCTTTTGAAAAGAGTCCATCCTGTCTAGTTCCTCTGGAGATCAGCAACAGGATGTGGGAGGGCTCTGGATTTTTCTTTAATGCCAGCAACCAAGTGGAAAGGGGAAAAGAGGGAAGGCAGCAGAGGAAATAATGACTGTTGTCAGCAGCCTGTCACAGATGCTCCATACACACACACACACACACACACACACACACACACACACACACACACACACAGTGATCATAAGCAACAAAATGGCCCCAACACTATACTGATTTTAGTGGAATTCTAAATATCGAGCTTAATTTGGCTTATAAACATGAGCAACGCCAGTGCGAACGAAAACCTTTGTGGAGTTGCTTCTCAAACATCTACCGCTTCTCTCCTCAGGTAAAGGTGTGTGTTGGCACCGCCCAAAAGTGCAGGAACAGGATGTGATGTCAAAGTGATAGTGGCTGCCATTTTCTGTCCAGCTCTGTGTTTTGTGAGTGGGGGGACCCCCTCCTGCTCCAAGGACAGGACATGTTTGAAGCCAAACCCCGAGCGGTGGAGAAGAAAGAATCGAGCACTGAGACGGGTAGGGTATTTGTGCTGTGTGTGGCTGTTTATGTTTATACAGTAACACATGTGAAATGTTGATGTCAAAGGCTGCAGTATGGCAATTGTAAGCATTGTATACATTTTCAAAATGATGCTCTGTCAATGTCATGCTGCCCTGAAGTACATTATGCTGTGTCTTTGGGCCTGATGCTATAGTTACCCTCATCTGTCCTAGTAAACCATATATTCACTCAAGTGGAAGGACATTGGTTTGTACATTCCCTGAAGAAAAAAAGTGTGCGCACAAACACACGCGCACACACACACAATGTTCAATGTAATGTGTCACAGTATTACACTATTATAGCTGATTATGGCCTCCATCAACTGAACAATTATGTAGTATAAATATGCTGACTTTTATTTATTATTTAATTGGCTGTTATAATATATATATATATATATATATATATATATGTTATATTATATAATTCTAGGCCAGGCTATTGTCCCTACTAGTTTTCCATCATACTTTTGCCAGTATGCCACATTCAATTGCATTGTATGTGGCCTTATAAAGTCTTAAAATTAGCTTAATATTGAAAGTACAACCTTTCAAAGAGCAATGAAATTTAGATAAATAAGTTGATGGGCCTAGTGTTACATTTTTTCTACCTTTTCACAGAACCAGGCTAGCTGTTTCCCCCTGCTTCCAGTCTTTATGCTAAGCTAAGCTAAGCCTACTGTCTCTCAGCTGGAGCTTCATATTTATGCGGACAGACACGAGGGTGGTATCAATCTTCATCCAACTCTCAGCGAGAAAGTGAATAGCGTAATGCCACAAATACAAAACTGCTCCTTGGTGATATATTGCAGGAGTCAACCGTACGTTAGTGAGAACTATGAATGAGGAATAAAGCAATCATGAGATGCTGGACCCTGGATTATTATTTTATCTGTCTTCTAATCCTCAGATGAAGGGCTGGGCAGCAGCGCGAGGCATTATGGCTCCGGCTCCCTGGGCTCTGGTTCGGCCGGCTCTGTCTACCTGTCAGACAGCCAGGACTGGGTGGTCTCCCCGAGCTGCTCTCCAGACGAAGGTCCCGGCCTGCACAGTGCCATCTCCCCCATGCTGGCGGAGGAGACTTTCTGCTACATGAGTAAGTGTTTGTATTTAGCTTTCACTTTAGCGTCATTCGGGGAGGAAAGGACGTTACAGTTGGACATCACTACATTAGTTTTGAGTCATTTGGACGAAGCGAAATGGACAAATGTTTCTAGTTTTTCTATTTCTGTGTCTCTCTGTCTGCTTTCTTTTGATTGGTTAAGCCTGTGGCACGACATTACTGAGCAGATGGTGTGTGTGTGTGTCACAGTGCATTAATCACGTGAGGGATTCATTTTATACAGTGGACGTCCTCTTCAATTAAATTCACAGGGATTTAACATGGATATTATTTGGCACGGGCTGTCATTGTTTCTATTTGGCTTTGCTTGTGTGTGTCAGACAGCTCTTACAAGTGTGTGTGTGTGTGTGTGTGTGAGAGAGAGAGGGAGAGCCGGCAAGAGGAATCCAGTGATCCAACCAGAGTTAAGTGTAGCTGAGTTCAAAGCCAGGGCCAGAGTCACGGGACAGAGAGTGATGAGGAGGAGGAGGAGGCGGAGGGGGCAGAGTGGATTGATAGAGGAGAAAGACAGGACAGTAGAGAGAAGAGTTGGACATGCCGGTTTTAAACACCCACAATGAGGAGGTTTACGAGAACTTTGCTATGGAAGGTGAGTGGAGGAGTTGGAGCGTGGCGGCTGGTATGTGTGCATGAGAGATGGAGAGAGACGTGAGTCGGTGTGACTGCGGAAGCAGCTCCAGTCATGTCTGCAAGGTCATGCAGAACGTGACGGGGGTGGGGGTGGGGGGCAAAGTGTGCATATTGTATTGTACTGTGTGTAAGTAAAAGCCTTGAAAGACAGGAAGTGGACAAGTCTGAATGAGTGCTTGTGTGTTTACATTCAAACAAGTCTTGGTATGCGGGAGAATGCCACTTCCTGTCTGTGCTCTTCACTTCTTTTGCACTGTTTGCACTACTTATTTCCTCTCCGTATACGAGTCATTTTGCTGCTCTGTTTGTTTGTTAGCTGCACGTGTGAGAGAAGGGGCACAGTAAGGGGGTCTGGGTTTCATATTCCCGCTCTGTGACATATTTGCTCCACTTCTGCGATGTAAAATCAGACGCCGCCTATTAATAGTGCCTGATGCATTCACAGAGGCATGGCATGTTAATATTCAAATGCCCTCTGGTTGTCCTAAAGCAAACGTACATATACATATATGAAGAAATGTGACGCTTTGACAAGTGTGGTTTTGATTCATTTAAAAACACTGACAACGCTTTAAATGGCCTAAATATTCCAATACTTCTATTTGATGATAGAAGTATCATCAAATCAAGTTGTGAAACTGGAAGAAGGAGCTGTCTGATGCAGACATACTAGATTTATTAGCGCCAACAGTCCAAACAACCAAAATATCCATAGTGTTTCTTATCAAGCACTCATTGACTATTACACTGTGTAAGAGTATGCATGCAATCCAAGAATCAGTATCAAAATGAAAGAACTACTTTTATAATTGATTTGGACCTTGCAGTTACGCAATTTACTGTGGCCAGAGTTCAGTCACACAACCCACACTAGTGTATCAGTGTGTGTGTACGGTGCATGGCCACATTTGGAGTATTATCTTCAGTTTTTTATGGGATTTATACAATGACACCACGCTCTTCCTGGCAGGTAAAGGGATATATGTGTGTGTGTATCGCAAACTTGGCATCAGATGTACAGTAACATTAGATATTATATGCATTGTTTGTGCACACTCAGTCTTCCTGTGTGTGTAACAAAGATGGCTCTGTTGAGCAGAGGTTATTTTTAACCATCAGTCGGGCGTGTCCAGACCCAGAGGTCACCGCGGGCCTCAGATTACTGGACGACAGCTCTCTTCCATTCAACAGCTGCTTTACCTTCTAGCACAATTTAATCCCTGCTCAAATGCAGATTGTTTATGATACCAAAAACAAGCAAAATTTATTGCACTTTATGGAGCTTCTTCCACCATATTGATTCTCTCAAATCAGCATTTATCTGTCTACATCTTGTGTATTTCAACATTTTGCCACATTTCCCTTCAAGGATTGCCACAGCAAAGAAAATATAAAGATGATAGTTTTGTTAGAGTTGCGAGTCTGTCCTTAGCTTGTTGAATGATTAGTAAAAGGCAATGTTTCAGTGATTAGAGATGCCACTTTTCTTTGAACAGGTGGAAGGGGGAGCGGTGCAACGCTGGTGACACTCACTCAGGTGCTAAAAGCGGACCAAACTAATTGATGTGTAGATTTTCTGACTCTCAACAAACTAATGTTTCTATATGAAGTTGATTTATTGAAGCTTCAGCTTTCACCCTGTACTTCTTACTCCTCTCTGTGCTTTCTTCTTTCCTCTGTTCTTTCTGTCTTGGCGCTTGTTCACCTTTTGAACTCTCCCTTCTTTTCTGTCTCTCATCTCTCCACTAGCATATCTTGCTTTGGAACCCTCTTCTTATCCCCATCCCGGCTCTCAGAGCCTCTCCAAAGGTATCTTTCTCTCTCCACCTGCCTGCTCTGTTCTGCAACGTCTTCATATAGCTCCAGTGTGAGAGAGGGGCTTCAGTCCACATTGTGGCTGCACTTGAACTTGCATCTGGAGCCAGACCTGGAGCCCCTCTCTTTTTGTATGTAGATGACAGCAGACACGAGATTTGCGTAGTATAGGTCTGCTGTCTGCCACTCTAGACAGCTTGTAGTACCAGTGTGTGTGTGTGCATGTGAGTGTGTGTGGTATCTTTATGTATCTGCAGAGCTATTGTGGCTTCATTACATTCAGACCACTAGCAACCACATTGCCACATTGTTGAGCTATTAGTGTTTAATAGTGTCAAAAGTGTTTCAGCAAGATAACTGACATAATGTATATTTTAACCACACTAGTTCATGATTGATGTGGTATAGTGTGGTCAAATGCAACTACAGTAAATAAGCAGGTTTTTGAGCACGTGTTGCTTGTGGTCAGAACATTTTAGTGGGTAGTAAGTAAAGGTGGCACGCAACAGAAATGTGTCCATTAGTCTGGAGTGATTTGTTTTAATTTTAAGTATTTTCGTTTTCGTGTGGAGTTCCCTGAATGCACATTTTGCACACACATGGTGTGTGTTTGCATGTGTGTTTCCTAAAATAAAGAAGTTCTTTCTGGCCAGTCCTCAGTGCTGATCGCGTGGAGCAGATGACCAAGACTTACAATGACATGGAAGTGGTCACGCAACTTCTGGCTGAGGTAGGTGTCCGCTCACTTGTAACAGTTATTTTTCTATTAAAAAGCCAAATCTAATTGGCTGTTCCGACTCTGTGCTCCTGTTGGGCAGCGGGACAGAGACTTGGAGCTGGCAGCTCGGATCGGTCAGTCCCTTCTGCAGAGGAACCACCTGCTGCAGGAACGCAACGAGGCCTTAGAGGAGCAGCTAGCACAGGCCCTGGACCAGGTAGCTTACACATGCTAGTTATTTATTTTGTTTGATGATTGCAGAGAGCTTTGTATTTTAGTTGCATCAGAATTAGATGTATATAACGGTTAACAGCCTTAAAATAGATTCTTTTGGTTGACCGCACTCAACAGTTAAATAATCCATGAAGAGAAACCCACTGACAATGGTTGTGAAGTCCAGAGTTAAACCAAAATAATTCTTGAGATGTACAAATAGAGCCAAATTAAAAGTCTTGGTTATAAAATAAAAATTGCACTTGTAAGTTCCTTTTTGTGTAAAGATGAAAATATGTAATCTGTGACTGTTATAAGAGCAGCAGTACTAGGAGAAGACTAATGGAAAATGTTCCTCACATTTTCCAGGGTTTAATGTGTCCACACATGGAATATTTCATTAGCAGAACACAAATCTGTAGATTAATCAGTCTATCCAAACCTTCCCCATTGGCCAGGTCCACCAGCTGCAGCATGAGCTCAGCAAGAAGGACGAGTTGCTGCGGATGGTGGCCAGCGCCACGGAGGAGATCGAGACTGACTCCAGTGTGTCCACGCCACTTCGGCAGCCTCCGCCGCCGGGGTTGACCACCGAGGCGGCGGCACTCAGCCAGCTGGAGTGTCTGCGGAGTAAGCTGCAGGAGCTGGAGGAGGAGAACGTGGCACTGAGGTCTGAGGTACGAGTTAAACATAGGATAGATGAGCCTGTAGTGGAGGCTGGAACAGAAAATAACAGGAAGTGTAATGAGGAGCTTGTTCCCCTGCAAAAATGAAAATTGTGAAAATAAACGAATGACTCTGCACATCTCCACTCCAGGCATGTCAACTGAAGAGCGACACCATCACCTATGAGGAGAAGGAGCAGCAGCTAGTGAGCGACTGTGTGAAGGAGCTCCGTGAGTGAGATAACCACACACACACTCTCTCACACTCAAAGGACACAGTCTAATGTCTACAAGAAGCATTTTTAACTCGTGTGTGT
>JBBPCS010000878.1:3198547-3215122 GCA_037974645.1 Hollardia meadi
CACACACACACACACACACACACACACACACACACACACACACACACACACACACACACACACACACACACAAAGTCTCACCTCGTGGTGTGTCTCTACTCCTCACGTCTTGACTTTTAAGGCCTATACCTGAATAATAAAATGTCATGTTTAAGGAGGCCTGCATATTGAATTACTTTTGATATTGTCACATATTGTAATCACGTCAGTGTACAGTACCAAGTCCTCGTCTGTCCGTATTCCGGGTTCCAACTGAGATACTGGGTGTAGAAGCTGTGAGACATAAAAAACGTACGTTATATTACGTTATATAAGAGCTGGTAAAGTGAACATGTAGTGGCGGTTGTTAAAATGTAGACTTGATGACACTGGACATACCTGGTGAACGGCTGTTTGTGTTACGAGTCCGACCAGCAAATACTGGAAAAAGGTCAATCAGAAATGAGCTTTTTGAATAATGTTCTTCAGTATTGTGGAACATACAGTCTGACTTTTTTGTAAAATCCAGACTCACATTTTAAAAGCCCTTCTTTCAGTCCTGCATTGCGGTTGGCTGGATGAGACAAGAAGAGTTCAGCTGTTAAGCAAGGAGTTTCAACACAACTACAGCATTTGTCAAAAATAAAAATGTTTGGAACTTACAGTCTCCCAAAGTGAACAGTGTTGTGTCATTGACTGAAAGAGAACAGACGATAAGATGAAGAACAATAAGACATGAAAAGAAAAGAAGGTAGAACAATAAAAAGACTTGTTGACAGACCTTGCTTGGTGATCTTGCCCAGCTCCTGGTTGCACAGGTCCTCCACTCTCTCCCTGAGGTCCAGGATGGCGTCTCGTACAGGCTCAAGGGAAGCTTCTGGATTGACCACCACAGGGGGCAGGTCCCCCGTCTCCAGGGGAGTGCTCATGGACTCGCATGTCTGAAGGGAAATGTGGCGGTTAGTTTGACTTTTATGGGAAATGTATATAGACGTTCATGCAGAATGATGAAAATAATACATAGCAAGGTCAGCGAAATCCAAACCCACATTCAGGAAATGTCTTCAGGCACTAACATAAGGTCACATGCAAAATCAGGGCTGGGGGATATATTGATATCAATGTTATGATATGAGATTAGATATTGTCTAGATTTCATTATATTGTAATATGACATAAGTGAGATATTTTTTATGAACTTACCAGACTGTGTACTTTTGTCATCACATTACTGATGATTATCAAAAATCTCATAGTCATAGTCATCCCTACAATATTGTTTCCTTATTAATATTGAGTTATTTGCTTATTGATTTTGTCCATGTGCTTAGCGAACATGGAAAACTTACTACACTTTCATTGAGTTGGAGGAAGTTTTTTAAAAAATGGTCAAAATCAATGCAGCAGAGGCTGACACACCATGATTTTCAGACTCCAGAGAGGCATTTCCCATCATACCTTTCATTAGACCCTCCCTTCTGAACTTGTCTGGCTTACCTGCAGATAGTGGATGTGGTCCTCGCACCGTGCCAGGTCCTTCATTTCCGTATCCCTCTTCTTCAGCTCCTTGATTTCAGCCTCCAGGTTGTCGGCAACCTCCTGAGCCTGACCCATCTTCTCCAGGCCAACCTGATCCAGTACCTCCTCCAGCAGCTCCTGCAAACGCTCCACTGAGCGCTGCAGCTCCGATAGCACCTGCTCCGTGTCGTCATGTACCCTGTCTGCAGAACGCTGTGCAGGGAAAGAGATCATAAGGTGATCATGTCTCAGTATGCCACTTTACACAGTATAGTGCAGGGTTTATGGGAAATGTGGCTTTCATTTTGAGAAATGCAACAAAGCTAAAATTCTTCTGACCAACCTTCATCACCTCCATCACCTTCTTCAAGTCTTTCAGCTCCTGCTCTCTGTCCTTCAGCCTCTGCTGATTCTCGGCCTGCATCTGTGACAGCACTTTCTGCAGCAGGATACATGAAGACAAGACGTCAAGACAGTCCCTATCTATCCATCTCACACAAAAAGTCCAACACAAGCACGAGGGAACTGCTGCATTTGTGACACAGAAGACGACACAACAAGGTGGAGCGTTATGAATGGACAGGAATGCAGTTAGGAATGTCCTCGGCCTGGCTGGAGCCACAGTCAGACACAAAGAAGAGAAGACAACACCTGAAACAGAAACCCATCAGGCAGAACAATGGACAGTTAGCAGGATAGATTGTGACCTATTGTGGAAACAGCTGCCCACTTTCTACTTAATTATTTTCAAAAAGAAAATAAGCATTTTATGCTGTTTTAAATGTTTAAACAGGCAGAATTAGTCTTGAAAACGTGCGGTCATCTCTGCCATCATTTTTGTAGCTTCTCATCTGGTGCCTGGGGCCAGTGCAGCATCCATTCATGCCTACCTGTTTCTCCAATCGCTCAGTCTTGGTGGACACACACTCGTGGCCTTTGTGCTGGTTGCTAGTGCATAGCCAGCAGACGAACGTCTTACACTGGCGACAGAAGAACTCCTGCAGGTACTTGTGCTGGATGCAGATCTTCTCAGCCAGATTGCCTGTGGGTGCGATGAGCTCATGCTGCTTCAGGGACTTCTTGGTCCGATGGGGCTTCAGGTGGGCTTCACAGTATGAGCTCATGCACACCAGGCAGCTTTTGACAGCCTCTCGCTGTTCTCCTTTGCACAAGTCGCATGTCACTGCTGAGGAAGAGAGCTTCCCTTTGGATCTAGATGAGGAGGCAACCGCAATCCGCATAGACTCACGGACATCAGCTTTGAGGGCCCCTTTGCGGAGCTGCTCTACAGCCTCAGCCAGCATGGTGTTCCTGGACAAGGAGGGCTTGGGGCAGAAGGTCTGGCGGCATTGGGGGCAGCTGTAGATCCCTTTGGGGTCGTCCTTGCTCCAGAAGTCCTTGATGCAGCCCATGCAGTAGCTATGCCCACAGGGGATGGTGACCGGATCGTTTGGGAGATCTAGACACACAGGGCAGTTAAACTGCTCCTCTGTCCACAGTTTAGCACTCATTCTGACACTGTCAGACACAATGGAAAGGAGAAGCTGAAGGAATAGAGACTAGAGAGATGGTTAGTAGGTGTGACAAAATACAGTGTGGCAGAATAGTGGAAGAGAAAGATTCAGAGAGGTAAGGAGGTGTCGCTACCTGGACTGACAGGAGGAAAATGCTGTCTCTCAGGTGAGAGCAGGGAGAGGTGAGCAGGGCGGAGCCAGAGCCACCAGGCAGGTCGAGCGGGGAAAACGGGTGTCGGTGGAAAACTGCTAAATGGCAGGCGAATAAAGGTGTGAATGGACCGATCATTTTATCATTTCATCAAACCAGTGTGAAAAGAAGTAGGCCTATTCTGACTATTTAAGTAAACATATCAATACCACAATACTCCATTACAGGTCCAGCATTTAAGATCCAATTTAAGTATAAGTAAATGAGAAGCAAAATGTGCTTAATATGACATTATTCCATTGTTAATAAGCTTAGTCCAGTGGTTCAAGTTCACCACAGGGTCACATGATAAATAAAAGCTCATGGTCAGTGTCTTTTTCTTTATATTTTTGTTTCTGTACAATAAAGGGTGTCATGCAGATGTTTGACTGATGCAAGCAGATTCAAACTAAGTGGAAAATCACGTGCACGCAACAGTTACAGTATCCTCAGTAGATCTGTAACTAGAATATACACTAAGCACAACTTGTCACTAGGTGGCAGTGTTGCACCTTTGTTCCTTTAGTAGCTACATCTAGCCAGCCAATTAAAAATAACCGACTAAAAAGAACAGTTATAACGATATAATGTGTACATAATGTATATACCATAATAATGTTGCCACCTGATGTGGTAGGACCATTGGGTCGGACCGAACAAAAAGTTAAAGTACCGTTCGAAACAAGAGATCTCCCAAACGATTCTTAAAGCGAACACGGAAGTATACTGGACGGAAACATCTTGTACCTCCTGTGGCGCTGATGAGTAAGGTCCGTTTAGCTAACTTTGTTTCACGAATGAGTCGTTTTTTAGTTTGACCAGATGTCAGATAAAGTCGTGAAACGTCCAGGAGTTGGGGTCGGGGTGCTGGTAACAGACTCAGCCCACCCAGGCTGTGTTCTTCTGGGAAAACGGAGAGGCAAAATGGGCAAAGGCACATACCAGCTCCCCGGTGGCCACTTGGAGTTTGGGTAGGTGGGTAGCTAGTTAGCAAAACTCCTTTCACTAATCTGACAGATGGGTCACAAAGAAGCAGCAGTTACAAATGTGCACAAATAACAATATGCTATATTTTAAATACAGTTTGGTGTAAGGCAGGGAGGCTGTAATCATTTTTGAGATCCTTCAAAACAGTCAGTAAAGTAAAAGTGTAATTCCTCAATGTCTAGACCATATGTCCTGCAATGTAAAAGACCTGAATCTGATGACTTCCAGTGGGTGTGACACCAGTTTATGTCGTTGAAAGGGAGACGTGGGAGGAGTGCGCTCACAGAGAGGTGTTGGAGGAAGCAGGTGTGCGTTTGGTGAACGTCCGCTTTGCTTCAGTGGTGAACTCCATCAGACTGGAGGAGCAGTACCACTATGTCACCATAATCATGCAAGGAGACCTGGACAGGAAGCAATCAGGAGAGCCGGAGAATCTGGAGCCAGAAAAAAATGAGGGTATGTGAAGAGGAGCTAATGTTTTTTCTCAAGTATTTAAGGCGGAGGATTAAATTTCACTGTAAAGACTGTGTGGTTCTCTCTCAGGTTGGACGTGGACACAGTGGGACCAGTTTCCTCCTGAGGAACAGCTCTTCTTGCCGCTAGCTGGTCTGAGACAACAAGGCTTCCAGCCGTTCAGGAATGCACTAACAAACTCTGACAGTCAGCTGTGAAAATGCCTTTTACATTGGGAAATTTTATTCCTTTCCAAAATGCACACACACACACACACACACACACACACGTAACTCAACATCTTGTTTGACATCAGGTGATGGTTTACATATATGCTGTTTTTATCTGTTATGGTACATACTGGAATTTTTGGAAAATTGTCGCACAGATTGTCATCTGTACATTGATGAAGCAATAAATGAAATGCAGTCTCCATTTTTTTATTAGCTGTATTAAAGTACATGAATGGCCTTCACAATGTTCAAAACACACACAATAACACAAGAATAAATATTTGTTTTTCCTCTTCATGTGTGATGACATTCAATGATAGACTTGGGAATATTTCCAACGCATCAACTACTGACTGCAATATGACATTTATCAAAGTTCAAGGTCATTCACGGACACTTTACAACAGTTTTATTATAATAATGCAAGGATGCATTAATATATATCTACGGACACATTTCCATACTGTTTATCATAATTTAGCAACTGCAAATTCTGCCTCAAATGAGGAGAAAACATATTTTAAAACCGTATCTAAAACTAATTTAAAGCTTAAACTAAGTACTAAGTACCAGTACAGTGATAATGGTAACACACATATTTGGGGGGTATAATATTTACCCTCTTTAGTTAGTGTATTAGTATGCTAACAGTTTCTAATTAGCATTAAACATACTGGTGGACTCAGGGGGCAGGGGCCAAAAAACGACCAAGTACTTAGTAATAGTATTAAGTAGTAGGATGACAGTTATTCAGTTCAGTTTTTCACACTGTTTTTTCCACCTCACATCAGGGTGGTGCCAGTGACACCCACTGCTAACAGAATGGTCCACAGGGTTGCAGCAGCAGCCGCCATGGCGCCACTAAAGGCCTTGTCGTGGGCATAGGTGATAATGTGTAGGGCTCCGCTGTAGGCCTCCTCACAGGCCGGCTGGATCTGATCCTCGGGAAGCTCGAAGCCGAATGTCCCGTTATCTCTCAGCTCAAAGGTGTAGGTGAAGGGGATCCCTTTCAGACGAGCCCAGTCTCTGGATGAACCAGAGTTGGGGTCTGTAGAAATAGGGTACAAATGTTACCGTTCCTCATGTAATAAGCTTTTAGTAGTCAGATAAAACATGCAAAATTGCTCTTTAGTGGCCCAATATACAAGACAAGGTGATAAAGAGCCCTCCAGGGTGCCCTTCCAGTAAAATGTGATAAAGTGACCCGGACGTCTTTCCAGTGGACAGAACATGGGAAAGTGCCCCCTGGTGCCCTTAATCTTAACCGTGGTTTGTAACTGTTTCACCATAAATGCCTTATCCCCTTTGGGGCCATGCAGCTATACCTTGATGAGTCTGTGAGCAGCAGTGATGTGCAGACTTACACAATATATCGGGTGAGGTTCCGACAGTGTAGTTCATCCCATGGACCTTCCTAATGGCATCTGCTGCAGCCAAACCCACCGTCATCTGAGGAACCAGACATTAGCTTTTGTTGTACAATCAGTTCTATTGAGTAAAACCTCATGTTGATAAAACACATGAATTAAAACAGTATTTTGTTCAAGAAATTAGAGCTTTGACATAAAAGATCACAAGCAAATACACATTTTTACATTATTTAAAGCTGCAAAATCACTGGTTTTAAGCATCAACACCAGCTCCATGTGCCTGGTTTTCTCTATTGATGAGCGCACTGGACCCAGTACGCTAGTTCGGAAACATGCTCCACAAACTGGGTGACACCAGGAAGCTTTTCATTCTCAGTATTTATGACAGGAATTACAGACACGTGAGAATGTGAGTACATGCTTGTGACGCTGTTTTTGATATGTGGCACAAACGCTGTGGTGGGGGAGTGTGAAATGTTCTTGCACCCAGTCGGAACAGTTGAATATGTAGATATGTGGAGTGATGCAACATAGTGGTATTTAATTATTTATTTAATTTAGTGTTATTTAATCCATTAATACCAACACGAGGATTGAACTGTTTAATGTGAAATGTGTCTTTTAAATTTTTAATCAGTCAGAAGGCACATTTAAATCTGCTAAATGTGCATCATTAAAGGGTGGATATCTACTGTATTTTCCCTGTTGTCAGTTGCCCTTTTTAATTGCAAAAGAAAAAGGATCCATACTGGATTATTAATTTTTTTTTTTTTTTAATTGTGAGATACATACTTAGCAGGACATTTTACAGTGAAACAAAACATCTTTGGTGGACAAGCTTGATAATCAAGACAGTATTATTTCTAAATTAACCTGGTTTGGCAGTTACTTATTGACCGCCATATACACGAATACCAATATATATGCGTAATAATCAAATCCGTGTAGCTCTAATTCAGACACATAGTTCGATACGATCCTTGCACTAAACTGATAAATCAGCCAGGTTTATACTGACTGATATAACAAGTAGCTGCAAAACAGAAATGTGAAAGGTTTGAGGTTAATTTAGAAAAGCATATTTTTACACTGTAAGATGTCCTGCTCAGTATGCATCTCTGGGTCATGATTTTTTTTAAAAATGTTCCGTTTAAAAATCCCCTCCAGACATGTTTTTGAGATGGTAGATAACTCTACCAGTCTGATCAAGAAGATCCAAACTGACATGATGTTTTGTCAGTTTTGGTGTTCCTGCTCCTGGTTCACTCATGTGAGATTCATAACTGAAAATCTCTCACACATCATCCATGAACGTCTGATGTGACTCCTGCCAAGCAAGCAAAGAAACCTGGTGTTGTTTGACTGGCTAGGAGACTGGGCTGGCTTCCTTTCACCTAAATCCGCAGAGACGAACGGACATAATCCTGTTTTGTATAATTCTCTGGGGTTATTACCTGCGTCAGCCTCCCTCCGAACAGTAACCAGCCCTTTGTTTTCCCAATATCAATGCTTAACAGCTTCCTCCTGTTCTGTTCTGTCTTGGCAGATGAGGACTGACTGCTTTTAGAAACCAAATGTGTTAATGACATCAATAAATCCCAAACCTTGAAATAAATGAACGCGTGTACTGAAGCCTTTTTTTCCTTCAGATTATCTCATTTACTGCGGGGTTTTCCAAGCTCAGTTTCTATGGCAATATGCAAAGTATTCGCTTTATTGATGTAAAAGCATGAGGTGGTAATCAGGCTATAAAGATGCATATACACTTTTTTATCCTGGTATTATGTAGAGAAGTGCATGATCATTCTCAGAGATGTGTAAAACACGCATCAGTGTGTTTGTAGATGCAAATACCAGCTCATTGTAGTTGGAGGCTGTGAAGTTGGGGTGTCCATAGGGAACCAGGAGCAGCTGGCCGTAGGAGTGGATGGTGAGGAAACACAGGAAGTCTTCAATCTGGTGTCCTAGAAAATAAGTGACCGCCTGGGCCTCGGGCTCAGACACAGGTTTGCTCCCACAGTAGATGTTAGAGCAGCAGTTAAACGATACCCCGATTGCTGAAAAAAGGCAGTCGAAGAAATGGATTAATCTGATTCAGATGTCCTGGTGACACCACTAGATATTCTATAAGACATCTTCCATATAAATGTACACAAAACATTTACATTTAAAGCTGTATTAACAGATTTCTGGCCACCTGTTAGATGAAAGTTAACTCTTTAGACCATCCAGCAGATACATACATACATTATGTCTTTAAATTCTTCGTATTTGTCTAATATTATAGTTTGCTCTTCATAGATAGATTGAGAACACCTGGGTTGATTTGCCGAGTTGATAACCACCTTAGTGTAATCGCTTAGCATGATTGCAGTTGGCTTATAGAAACTGTATAAATAAGGAGATGAAGAACCACAAGACTCACTGCCCCAGTTGGCGTCAAAGTTGCGGTTGAGATCGGTGCCGTAACAGTCGCAGTCTGAAGGTCCTGGTGACCTGTTCTTTCTCCACAGTCGAGTCTAAACGGGTCAAAATGATCAGGAAGTTAAATCAGCTGGTTTTGATCGTTTAATGAATAAAATGGTGGAACTTAACATTTTTGTCCCTTGTGAAAGGCTGCATTAGATTGCTGGGGTTTTTTTTCCATTGAAAATGAAATAGTTTCATCAGAAATGTATTTATTTACTGATTGAATTGTATTTACTTTAATAGACTCATTCTCTCATATCTTTTCCACCTGTGGCTTCAACTTCAAGAACCCTAGAGAAGTAATTTGATAAATATCCAGCGAATATAAGTACTGACTGTGCTGTTCTCCCAGGAGTAGATGTAGCCGTCTATGTTGAGCACGGGGGTGATGTAGAAGTCCATGTTCTTCATCATCTCTTCCATCTTTGGGTCTGTTTTGTATGCTTGCAGGACCTGATTTGAGCGAGCAAACATCGGGGTCGGATTGATTTATTGGAGGATATGTGAAAATAAAATTTTATTTGTGGATTATCTTATCTTTATATTGTAAATGATAAATCTTGTTTGTTTTAAAAATTCCTGTCTTACCTCTCTGACAAAGTACTGACAGAAGGCCGGGGCAATCCATTCCCTGGCGTGTATGCCACAATCCACCCAGATAGCTTTCTTTTTCACTCCAGTTTTCACGCCAATCTGGAAGACAAATTATTTGGCTACTGTATTACACAAACACACAATACACTCTGGTATCCTTCCTGTATTTTTTGATCTGAAATTAACAGTTAAAATGTTGTCTTACCTTAAGTAAGCTAATCGTTCTCTTTTCATAGGTCTGTCCGTATTCCACGATGGTCACAACATCAGGGTGAGCCGTTGCAATCTGAGTCATCCAGTCGCTGATCTGTAGAATGGAGCATTGTTACACATTAAAGTACCTGTGGTTTGTGTGTGTGTGTGTGTGTGTGTGTATAGAGATGTTTGTGAGAGCAGTGATCGGGCCTTCTCACCTCTGGCATTGGGTGGTATTTGTAGTAGTCATACTCCGCCCTGTTGCACACACAAAAATACATGAGACACATGAGAAGCAGTGGTTTTCTGAAGTACTTCAGGTACGAACTCAATAATATTAATTGGTACTTTACAAAAACCTTTCTTCAACGAAGAAAGAACCTTTCTTCCACTCAAACTGACAGTGACTAAGGTGATATCATTTGAGGCATATATTCAGATTTTTGCACAGCTCCCTCTGGAACCACAAAAGGCTTTATACAAGTTGTTTTTTAAAATATATGCAGTAAAATTAATTCCACCGTGAAATGCACTTAAATACAGTAAACACTTAGCAACGCCTGTAAAGCTCACAATTAACATATTATATGGTGTTTGTTAAAAATGCGTCACTGATCACTGCGAGAAATACAGATAAGCCCCAATAAAACCACTAATTCTTGTCTCCTTGTGAGTTTAAGAGGTGCTGGTAAACAGATTTTTTCCAGAGAGAGAGAGAGAATTGAGAGATTTGAATTTTTGTCATTTAATCTTAAACCAATGCTTTGGGTTGGTGGGTCGAGCCGGCAACCAACCCAAAGGATCAACAATCAACTATCTTACACATTACACCTTTAAAGTATCTGAAATGCTCGTCCCACCTCTGAGAACTACAGAGTATTTGGATTCAGATGATCTCAGAGTACTGTCACCAGCTTCTTTGTGTTTGCCTTCTGCCTTCAATAAAACTCACCTTTCCACTGTGGCTACTCCCATCGCTGAAAGCAGCACCACAAGGCACTGTACCGCAGAGTTAAGCATTTTCACTCCGTTAAAGTCAGCTCCTGGTTTGCAATTGTTAAATGAACCGACCTTGGAATGACACAAGCCTTTATAGGCGACATCCACAAGATAAAGATACACCTTTGCCTCAGGCACAGATCACCAACAGCACACGGACAGTGCTGGTTAATGTTTAAGCTGTCTGATTACTTTATATCCTTTAGAATTTAAACAAATCAGTCTGAAATAATTTTCAGGTGACATTCTCTTTATTAGTGTAGAAGCATGTAGTAATGATCAGGCTTTAAAGATGCATTTATCCTGGGTTTTATGCAGAATATTGCGTGTGCATGTTCATTCCCAGAAATATGTAAATCATGCATCTTTTATATTTTACATCAGCGGTTGCCATTTCTCGCTGCCATTTGCTTGTATTCATCAGCATCAGATGGTTTACAAATGACAACAAATAATGACAACATATCCATAAAAATAGGCTTGAGCCACATTCAATACACTGAATCGATGTGTACGCTTCTATCTTCAGTGCTGCCTTTTCAACACTTCCTTTCCAGTGTGACCTTTTGCGTTTCTCAACTGCTAACTTTTAATTGCATCTACTCCATCTCACTCTTTTCTCCTGGGTTTAGATTCAACATGCCTATTAGCGATGGGGTGAACTGCTGTGACGTCAGCGCCGATCATGGTTGAGAAATCACGAGAAAAGCCTGCTGATTTCGATAAGTCCTGTCTGGTAATAGCCTCAGAAACGGGGCGACTCATCACAAACACCATATAACCTCACATGAGGCAAAGTATTGTGCAATTCATAACTGTTCTTTCTGAAGTTAATGAGATAGAAATCATTGCCGCAATGTTTTCCTTGGTCCAGTCTGAAAACCTTTAATTCTAAAATAAATAAAAAAATAACCCACACCTTTGTCTTACATGGTGTTATATAAATAGGCTTTGTTAGGTTAGAGTGGGAACATAAGAGGGGGAAGATTAGATAAGGTACATTAAGCATTAAATCATGAACATGAATAGAAACAATGATGGTCGACTTATTAAAAAGAGCAAAGGTCCACACAGTACTGGGCCACAAATACAGGTGCTGCACATTTTATTGTGTTTAACAACATGAGTTTGGATGGCCAGTTCCCTGTCAATAAAAGTCTGCTATTAACTTTAAGTAACCTTTAAATCAATGGTGGTATTTATGTTTCAGTGAAGTATACAAGCAAAGAGCAGGATGAACGCCTGCGAACACTTACAGCTTCGGCCTTCTTGTGATCCGACTTTGATGAATGACTTTTAAAAAAATCTTCCTTCAGCACTTGTAACATAGTTTTGTAACTTTGGATCCCTTAACTTCTCATTGAGCACCACCATCAAGTCAAATTCCTAGTTTTTATAACACCAAATCGCTGTTGGCAATTTTATTTGATTTATTATTTATTTATTATAAATATTTATTTTAAATATTTTATTTATTTATTTTTATTGTTGCCAAATTGTGTGCCAGTCCTCTAAAATTGCTGCTTATCGTTTCTTGTCACATTCAGCATTTATCTAGGTAATTAGTTATTGCTTGTTCCATCATGGTATTTCCATGCTAAGAAGAAGTGGTTATATAAGATCATTATCTGGAAATGAACAGCAAGCAATATGTCGGTTTGCCTTGTGCAATCCCAATCAGTTGGCAAACTTTGATAGGCGTTCTTTAGCATTTAAAACAGATTAGAGTTTAGTCTTCATAATAAGATAGAGGCAAAAAACAAAGTTTTTAATGTCTTAAAACATGTTAGTTCTGGTGTGCCCGGGAGATTTTACCTATAGGAAAGAACTAGGATTCTGGGGTCTGAGCGTGGGATTTATTGTTTGGCAGCATTTGGTGTTTAAAGTTGTAAAAATTGAAACTGAAAAGATATCTAAGAAGCAAAAATAAATCTTCTGCCGCTATGGTGAGGTCTTTGTAGAGATCTTTCACGCAACATCTGGCCAGCAGATGTCAGTAAAATTCTGCATTTAGAAGTTCCATCCAGTGAAGAAACATCCAGTGGCTATTTTATTTTAAAATACAGTCTGTTAATGAGAGTAAATCATCACCTGAAAGCATCTGTCGGTGTTATTATGTTGTGAGATGATAATTTATAACCTGCTTTTCTTGGCAAGTCTCACTCACATGCTCACTGTGCTTTTTCATCCCAGTTTTAACCCATTGAGATGAGTTATTCTTCAGAGCTCTCTCTGTCTGGCTGCTACGCTGTTATACCCTGACAGTATAATGCTTGCATGTTAACTATGCATCAGCATACCCAAGTCCCGCTCCTTTGCTGACATGGCATCATGTCTATTCATGAGTTGCTCTTAAGATATAGAGACAAGACTTGTCTCAGCTTCAGCCCTGTGTGCAAGAAATTGGATGTGTGTGTCCCAGACAGAAAATCAAAGCAAACATCATGGGCTGTTTATAATGAGGGATGGAAGCCTTAATGCTTGTGGATGAGAGAAGCAGGCCACTATGTTTGATTTAGGGAACATGCATGACTAAAATAAGAGATTATTCTTGAGGATTAAGCCTAATTTAGTTATTTGTGCAGCCAAACAATGCATCGTCTGGCAGTTTTCCTCTAACACTTGATGATCACTCCAGCAGTTTATTTGAGCATTGACCTCTGGCTGTCTAGAGTGCATGTGGTGCGGAAAAGGTGTGTCAACATATGGACAGTAAGAAAGCTGAAGGTTACTGACAAGTTTATGGTGCACACGTATTCCTGAGAGGCGTTAGGGTTGTTATGCGTCGATGGGTTTTAAGTTAAGTGTCTGCTGGTGCTACATTGACATATGAATATGTGTTTGTCATTGTTTTCAAGCCTCACAGCTCCCCTGGTAACGTGTCCGATTTGTCTTATTTCCAGCTATACGGGAGAAAGTTATTTACTTTGCGAGAACAGTGAGTAGCCGACATGGTGAGACATTTCTGAGGTGGATTTACTTTAATTTAAACAAAAGGCACAAGCCAAATTCAGTAAGATAAGAATTAATAGGTTGACATTTTGGTCAAATATTTTCACTCAGTTGCTTTCTTGCAAAGAGTGAGATGTGAAGGTCAATATCGCTCATGTCTGTGCGCGATATGTAGCCACCAGGCTAGCTGTTTCACTGCTTCCAGTCTTTATGCTATAAGCTAACTGTCTCCAAGCTCTATTTAACAGACAGATATTAGAGTGGTTTCAACTCATTTAAGTCTTGGCAAGATACCAAGTGTATTTCCCCAAAGGTTGAACTATTTATTTAAGCAGGCCTACGTTTTGGCTTAGCAAGACTGGCAGCAGGACAGCGAGTCTGGGTGCCGTAGAAACAGGAATTTTAAGATGACAATATATGTTAATCACTGAGCTTCAGATGTGCTGGAAGGCTGATTTTTTTTTGCCTTTGGACGGACCCAAACTGGGTGTTTCCCCCTACTTCCAGTCCACGTGCTAATCGCATCACAGGATTAGGAGCCTTGGGCGACAAAGAAAGCCTAACTTTGAAGTTATCAAATATTTTCATGCCAAAAACCTCCAAATACACACACCTAAAGGCAGTTGGAAGGTTTTATTTCATCAGTCAACTATGTCTGTCTGCACTTGAGGAGATAGTCATCATAATGAGACAATTGAGGCAATTACAGGTGTCATTAATGCATATATGAACTGGAATAATAAATAATCCTCGAGAGAAATTCGATTATATCTTTACTTTGCAAGGGAGCCTCTCAGTGACTCTAGAACTTTGAGAACACTGTAGCTTGAGCACAGCGAGGCTTTGGCAGCAAACAGCACTTTACCATCGCGTCAATGTGAGAAGCAGATAACAAATTATTTAAATAATAATTAAATAATATAATAATATATGTGCCTACTACATTATGAGACATTATAGCGAGATATTTTAGCCATAGAATTGCCACATGTGACCACTCCTGGATCTCTAAAGGTGGTAGTTACTGAATATGATTACTTATGATTTTGATTGGGTAACTACAATGTTATCACAGCCAATAAAATCAAGTTTATCAAATATTATTATATTTGCTGTACTGAATTTTGAAGGTTGATGAGATGGTTTTTATTTTATGTGACTTCTCGAGTCGTGTCTGTCGGGTGACATTAGGAGGCAATGTGTCACCACTAAGGGCAATTCCACTCGTTTCTCGAGTTCATACATGTTAATATTGTGCCCAAAAGCAATTTGTGCAGTATAATCATGTACCATTTCACTGCCACAATGTAGCAAAGAATAAATTTGAAATGTTAAAAGTAATTTCTCCTGTTTCCAGCTCTCGGAAAAATTTGTGTATGTTCATTAGTACTGACTGAGCTGTCCTGGGGCACTCCTGAATTCTTAAAATGGGCTGACTGACATTCATTTTTACGCACATAGCTTTAGTGCTTTGCTTCTGTGGGTTTTTAAGCAAGGAATTTAAGTTCTGTTTATGTGAAAAAACAACAAAATTCCTCCACTGGAGCCGGATGTTTTGACACGCTGGAGTATTTGAAGGCGAATAGCTCCCCATCTCATCAGACACTCTGGTTATGACCTGCGTGAAGACCTTGTAACAGTGAAAATCAATACGGCGCAGCTGCCAAACTCACAACACTGGCGTTTTGAGAGGAAGCAGAAGGGAGAGACTTTTTGGCATTCCTTTAAAAAAAGCTTTTATCTTAAAAAATGTGGGGGAAACACAAGCACATGTTAGTCAAGCTGAAGCGCGCACACACACCTCCCACACAACAGCAATATAAAAGCAGTAACAACAGCGGCAGCAACACTTGTAAACCATCAGGGAGCCTGACAGCAACCACCTAACAAATCACAAACAAATTGTGAAGCCCTCCTCCCCCACAGCATCAGTATCATTTCTCAAGTGGTAAAACATGAACCAAACCCAGAGGCAGTCAGAGATCGTCCCCCATACACAAAGCCTTCGAGCTGCACATCAAGAGTCCCAGAACCTCTCACCTTATTTCCGTGGGTGGGCCAAATAATCAAATGGAATATTTAAGTTTTTTGTTTTTTTCCCCCACAGGCTACAGAAAACATCCAAGACATTCTCCATTTTAAAACAAGTGAAGCAGTCAAAGTGTGACCAAAAAGACGTCATCAAAAACACAGGAGGTTTAATATCTGCCCTTGTGCCAAAAACAAAAACCAGTCTGTATCCATGGCACCGTCCTCTGCTTTAAATCACCAGACCATTTGGGAAAAGGTAGCCGGTACTCTCCTGTAAACGTTGCAGAATTGCGGCTTTTTGTCCCACTGATGATCCCACCTGACGTCCTGCAAGACCTGGAGGCTTTTCACTACGGCGGAGAAATCAACAGCATCCATTTACTGAGAGAAAGAGATTGTCCTGTTATTGATCAGTCGAAATGGTATACGACATTAAAACAATTCAAGGAACGAGGGGTTTTAACAATGTTATTGTGGGAGGGAGACCTATGAGAACTTATAGCAGGGCTGGTCTAAGCTTTAACAAGGCCCTCAGTGAGATTTTTGCTTTGTGAAAACCCATCTTAAGTATATTGTGAGATTTTAAAACAGTGCTTTTTATATTTTTAGGGATAACACTTACATATTAGCAGCCAGAGTCTCTCTCTCTGGCCCAGTCTCTGATTCCTCCCTTGTGCTAAAATGCTCTTGTATATAAGGAAGAGGAATAGAAAGCCTTTAAAGGGGGTTAAACAATGCCACTAATAGTGGTGTCAGGGCGACAATGCATCAGCTTTATGTTGTGATCTATAGGAGGCCTGAACCTTCATAATGTCCTTTCTTCCACTGATTGTACTGACATTTGCTTGGATACGTATCTACACCACTGACATAAATACAGATGGACGACGCGTCTCCACTTCCGAGAGGAGACCTTGGTGTCACAACATCTTTTGCGCAGCTAAAGCCTATATGGACTGCTCGGTACAGAGACAGTCGTGAGTTGAATTAAGAAAGAGGGAGAGTGTGAGTGTATGTGTGAAGAGAGAGAGAGAGAGAGAGAGAGAGAGAGAGAGAGAGAGAGAGAGAGAGAGAGAGAGAGAGAGAGAGAG
>JBBPCS010000878.1:3215222-3252561 GCA_037974645.1 Hollardia meadi
GAGAGAGAGAGAGAGAGAGAGAGAGAGAGAGAGAGAGAGAGAGAGAGAGAGAGAGAGAGCTCCTCAGTTGCCGTAGCAGCGCAGCTTCATTCCTACACAGACGGACTTCAGTCCGGTGCCGTGAGCGCAGCGCTGCGCCGCACGGGGCTCCCCTTACGACTTTACATTAATTAACCTGTCACAGTCTGGATTTCCCTCTCATTCCACTGTGTTAGGTTGGTTTTTTTTTTAAATCGCTAAACTCCACTTTGGGCTCTCTCCAAGTTTCTTAACGCCCCTTCGCCGGCTGTTATGAGGACATTGGCGACGGCGGCAAGTTGATTCTCCTGTTTGAAACAGCCCGTGCAGTTGGAATAACAGGCCGACACGCAGTAATCGTCCTTGTCGCCACAGAGGATGGCTCTGCAGGCGGTGAACGTGAGTGTGGTGGAGGTGTCGGCGGGCTGTGTGGAGCGGGGCAACCTCAGCATGGAAGTCAGCGACTATAATATCAGCTGCACGAATAGATCCGTCCTCCCCACACCGGCTGTCAGAGGCAGAGGTAAGATTACTTCTTCTCTTCTTCTACATCAAGTTCATCAATCACCCTAGCTTAGGTGTTCAACTAGATATTTGTATGCTTTAGATGACATCCTTGAGGCAAAAGACATCTGGATCCAAACAGGTGAAACCTTATTGTCTTTTGTCTTCTTTATTTTATTATTATTAAGTTTATATCTGATATTTCCTGCAAAATAAGTCACTTTATCGCTGTCGCTTTATTTAAGCTTGGTACTATCTTTTTTGCTTCTACAAACCTCCACCTATGACCGATCACTTGTTTAAAATTGCAGTTTGATTCATGGATGCACTCTTGCAACCATTCCCGATTCAGTCATTAATCTGCCTGCAGCACTATGTTTACCAGAAAATGATTTACAATCAGGAGCTTTAAGATCTCTCTTCAACCTCATTGTATGCAGTCACCCAAGCAGCCCAATTTACTGCTGCTTTCTCTCTCAGTCAGTAATGCCACAATGAGGATGAGCAGCGGTGTTGTGTGCTGGAGCTGTTTTAATTCTGAATGTTTGTTTTTCTCGCTCATAATTCTGGAAATGCTGAGTAGCCATTTAGGAGATTAAACCCTAACGCCAGAGGAGATAAGGCCCCCTGAGCTGTGTCTTCCATCAGGACACCAGTGGAAAATAAGGCCTGACTGGGTAATGAGATCTGAACGTGGGAGGAAGAGTTTGTTTGTTTTTTATTAATTTTTTCTCCCCCCGCCACTGCTGCAGTATCTAGAAAATTTCAAATCTTCCCCCACTAAATAATTCACAGCCGGTCCTCCTCCTGTGCTGCATTACTTTTATTGACCTTATACGGGAGCCGTGCTGGAAGAGCAGCAGTATCGGCTCAACTACCCAGAGAGCAATCAAACTGTGGGGTGTGTTCAGGGTTTGACGAAGAGGGATGTCCTGTAGATAGATTATTGCTGCCTCCATCTCATTCCCTCTCTCACACAAGCAAGTCTTTTTACTTACCTTAATGCTTAGTGGACCTATTCCTCCTCTGCTGTCTCCCTTCAGGCCAAGGGAGAGCAATGGAGCCTGATTATGCAGCTGTATTGTGTTGTTACTCTCAGATTTGATACTCCAGTGCTGGGACAAGAAATTAAAGCCCCATCCCACCTTCCACTTGTGGAATTACCACTGTCCATTCATTCAATTTGAGATGTCTTCCTTCACTTGCAAAAGGACTGTGCTTCTGATACAGTGGAAAAAATACTGTTTGCTGGTTGGAATCTGGAATCTTTTGTTGATTACATTGGAAACATTTCCATAAATCACATATTATGAGCAATAATTCTCAACTTTTTCATAAAACTTACACTTGTTTTCGACTATAAACTAGGCCTGCAACTATTGACTATTTGCATTATTGACATATGCACAAAAAAAAAAAAACTTTCAGGAAATATATATATTTCTACATTGTGTATGTTGTACCATAGCGCTGGGCATAAAACACTGAAGAAAAGAGAGTATGAAAGATTTCACTTCACAAGTTATTTTCCATGCATGCAAAAGGACTGGTACAGTGGAACAAGAAATACTTCTTTTGAAGATATATTATCCACCATTTCAGCAATGAATTTGTCTAAAAAAAGAGAGACTACACCCTTGTTTTATATTTTGTTTGTACTTATATTATCCCAAATATTTCCGACAATGTTCAAACCGCAGAGAAATCCATAATATTATTCAAGGTAACAGCGCGTTTCATTTGTTTGCTTGTCGAAATGACTTCTGGGGAAACATCAGATGATGTGTCAGGAAGGAAGTCGGCAAACATGACTAGCATGAATAAACCTTTAAGTGTCTGTGAACACATCAGACTTTTTCATGGGTTTTTTTTGGTGGTTGTTTCACAATGAAGACTTCAGCTCCCATGATCCCACGCTACAAGTCATCAAACATGTTTTGTTCTCATTATTATTTTTGTTTATTGAGAGACCTCTTAAGAGTCGCAGAAAAGGTTTTTATAATATGGAAACTAGTTTTGACAGTTTAAACTATAAACAGAAAGTGATGCATTTTAGTGAGGTCCAGATAAGTTTAGAGCTTTTTCATATAGTTTCACAACCTTTATCTCTGACAAACCTAAGACTGCTGATTGTATTTCAAACACAACTGCACAATAAAGGCTGCTCCACTACCCTGCTGCCCTTTACTTGAATTGTTTTGCCTTCCTTTATTCCTCTTATAGACACTATAGGGGTTTTCAAACTGTGAGGCGTGCCTCTTTAGAGACTTGTGGGGGAGTTGGATAGAGAGATTTGAGGCAAAGATACTGTGTGAAGTGAGAATGCAGGTATACTGAAAACAGCAGGAAATCAGTTATTGGAAGTTTGACCCGCTGATTTGGTCCCCTCACGAAGGAGGGTAGCAGCTGTGACACACAGCTCAATTGGAAGTGCTGCAATTTGTAGCTATAGTCACACTCCTCAGAGTCATAACTCAGTCAATTCTGAACACGCAGACATGATTGAACGAGAAATCTACTTTTGCAGTCAACCAACAGTCTGGCATGGTTTGGGGTTTAGTTTATTATTTCTTGTTTTCCCGTCACACTTCCCGTCTTTGTTCTTATCCCGCCAGTGTGATCGTTTGCCCCGCCCTGATTAGTTTCACCTGTGTCCTGTTAATCTGCCAATTTGTTGTTAGCCTGTGTATTTAAGTCTGTGTACGGTAGTCCTTGCATTTTTCCAGTATTTTGTGTGTTTTTGTTACCTGCAGTTCTTGTGTTTTGGACTTGATTTCTTTTGGTTTTTGGATTTAGCCTGTGCCCCTTTGGATTTGTTTGCCTTTTCCTGGACTGATATCTGACGTCTGCCTGCTTTGACACCCCATAAGCCTTGTGGGTTTTTTTTGTTTTATTATTAAAACTATGAAAAGCTATCAGTCTGCCTCCAGTGCTGTGTCTGCTTCTGGGTCCTTCATTCTTTGAGTTCCAGCACACAATCGTGACACAATCTGATCTCAGGGACCTGCAGCCTGTTCTCATGCCCATGTCGTCAGATATTGACGTTTTGTCACGGCCCTTTGCGTCCCATCCAGACTCACAAGGTACCCTTTGGGGTCAGGCGTCACGAGCATTCAATGTTGGTTTTTGTCCTTACCCCTTGCGTGTTGAGATTTCTCAAGATTCTGTGAATCTTTTGATGATATTATGGGCCGCAGATGGTGAAATCCCCAAAATTCCTTGTAATAAACGTTGTTCTTAAACTGTTGGACTATTTGCCCACGCAGGTTTAAACAAAGTGGTGAACCTCTCCTCATCCTTGCTTGTGAAGGACTGAGCCTTTCGAGGATGCCCCTTTCATACTCAATCACAATACCATCACCTGTTACCAATTAACCTCTTTACCTGTGGAATCCAATCAGGTGTTTTTGAGCATTCAATACAATACAATAACAACAATACAATAAAAATGAAATTAAATGTCCAAAATATCATGATATCCTTTGGGATCACTTATTAATTATGGAGACACACTCTGTTTTCTTGCACCTGTTGTAGGAGCAGTATTTGCTCCTATAGAGCTGAAGGAGCAGCTGGAAAACTCCCTCAGCCCAAAAATTAAACAGCACCTGACACACATCACATTGCAGTAATCACTGGAGAGCAGTTCAGTTCAGACAGGGCCCTGCTTATGTGGAGCAACATCTGGAGCTGCACCTTGGCTCGGCCCGAACACTCTCTGTTCCCCGCTGATTCAAAGTGACACTTTGCTGAGCTCACCCCGTCCTTATGAGTCCATGCGAGAGAAGTTATCATGAGGTGGATCTCATTAAATGAACACCGTTTCATTTCTTCAGAGAGAGGCCAGCCAGTCACCCTGGGTAAAAAGGAAAAAAAAAAAAAGAAGAGTTGGAGACTTATTACTGCAGGGGGACGACTTGCGGTTTCTATGACGAGGTGCCTCGTATAAGAAATTAGCATCTCTTCCCCTGTGGGTATGTACACGGTGGTGTAGACTGTCATAGCATGATCACGGTAATCAGAACAAATAATTGGAAAGATCTGAAGCGACACGGTGAGTCGGACCAAAAAGAGCACACACTCAGCCAGTGAGTGTACCAACTATTTGAAGCATCCTCCTTTCTGATAACGAGCTGCTTCCTCTCCTGCACAGTCTGAGAGCTTCAACAACCCTCTGTCCACGTGTACAATTAACAAAGAAAAATCAATAAGAGATTATAGCCTTCATATGCATTTACCTCATCAATTCACTCCATGGCAACAGTGCATGTATCACAGCTCTTGACTGCTGTGACAGCGCAATTAAAGATCCCATCATACGCGCAGCACTCAATCAAACATGGAATAGCTGTATTGAGCTGTAATGCCCTCTGTCTGCACGCTGGCTTCATTAACTCGCAAGGCCGGAGCTTTATCTGGCATCAGTTCTCAATTTCACTGTCGGTTAGTCCTTAGTCATGTGACTCTGCGCTGTGGTGACAAAACAAAAGCAGCCCTACTTTATAGGACTTCTGCGCAGTCACAAATAACAAGGAGGTTGAATGATCCTGAAATTTAGCTGTAATTTTTTTATTTTTACGCTGTTAAGTCTGAATCTCACAAAGTCCAAACAGTAATTGGACTGCATCGCGTCCCCTCTGGACACACCTGTGCCTCACTGCTGGCTTTGTTTACATAGTGATTTATGGCAAGCACCTCTGCTGAATGTTTAATTCAATGAGGAAATCCCTTAAGATGCAGCTGTACTAATAGGTACGAGGTGCTGGTTCCAAAGGAGACTATACTGCAGCAAATGATTAACATCCCATTTCATCAATCTCAACAAGTCATGGTCAGGATAGTTCATTTCACTTAATTTAATGAGTGTCTCAGTGGCAATTATCACAATTAAAAACATGCTGCTCCATTAATTATGAATGCTTGATGGGGTTTGTTTGGGGGTCCACTTGCCTTGATTGACAGGTGTCTCAGATTGTTACACTCAGCAAGGTGGTTGTCTTAGATTTAGACGATGTGAGCAAACTTTATTCAGTATGTTACAGGACAGACGTGACTTTGCAGGAAGAAGAAAAGGAAAGATGGAGATGGAAGAGAATAAAATAAAGGGATGCATTCAGGCACAATGTTGAGTGTAGGTCACCCACGCATGCAATCCCCTAACAGGAGACGGGTCTATCTTTCTGTAACCATGATCAAGTGTTTTAGTTGCCTAACACTAACCGTACCTTTACCGTAGTTTATTTGCATTGATCTTTGCCTAATGTAACAAAATGGTTGGTTGTTGCCATGAGCACATATTGCAGAAGGTGAGAATTTAAAAAAAAATTGGATTTGGACATCCATTGAAAGTAATCCAGGACAATATTGATGTTTCCGTGTGGCGAAATCTTATCCCCCTAATTAAAACTCCTCATTTAATCTTAATGCTACACATCGTGCAGCCATTTCTGTTGGCCAATAATGTAATGCATCTCCACGCGCCATACCATGGTAATTGGTATGCACACTCATTGGGAATATGGACTCCGTGGGAACATAATTTACAGCTTGCAGCCAACATGTCCGTTGAACATTGGCAGGCGTCTGCGGTCTTCCTGTCGTGTTTGCAGAGGCAGCAGAATTGACAGAGATTTACTGAATTTGTCACCTTCGGGAGAGGCTGCAGAGAGGCTTGTCTGCTAAATGCTTTACTTAAAATAGACATGAGCTCACACCTACTGTGCACGTGGCATCAAGCTCGTTGTCCGATTCTGCCCAGTATCTTCTCAAGATGTTTCTCTTGTCTCTTGGTGATGAATTTTACTATTTAGCTGCCTCATGGCTTATTTCTCCACATGGTTTCAAGTTAAAATGTCCACTTCTGTGTATCTTAAAATATGTTAGTAAATACGTTAGAGGCAGAGAAAGCTAAAGAACATGTCTGAGAAGGCCATGCTGCTAATTCATTATGTTCTGAGCTCGTTCGTACGCTACAAACGAGCTCTCTCCAACATACAAAAATTTAAAGGTAATGTAGGATCGATATTATTTTCTCACGGGAATAGCGTGGTGGAAACTAATTGAGTATAATTATGCTGACGGTAACAGTAACTCGCCTCATTACGGTGATAAAATGCGATACAGCCATCAGCTTCTGCACAGTGAGCACTTTGCTGAATTGCTGTCAAAAGATTTCTTTGCCACCACTTTGTTAAGCCCCGGCAATGCAGTGTGGCACTCCAAAGGCCAGTAGGTTAAATATGTAATGAGTCAGATTCATATTTGTGTTAATTTAATTAATCCTTTCAATCCAAATATATCAAAAATCAAACTGGGATTTTGTTGTAAAGCCCACAGATATAATTTTACCCTTTCAGCCACATTCCTGAAGGCGAAGTCCATTTGGTATTCAGGATTTTTCCTCTGTGGTCAGACTGAACATGGCCAACTCTCTGTAGATACTGTTGGAATTGAAAAAGATTAGCCGTGACAACCAAGCAAAAGAACGATAGGGATTAAAGCCAGAACTAGTCGTGGTAGTCGTGGTAGTGATTTATGGTCTGGACACAAATCGGATATTCGAAGCAGCCTTTCACTTTGAGGAAACACTCATATCAAGCATATTTGTAGTGGTTTATTCACAATTTGGAGCGTTTACTAAAGACTCCAAAACACAATAAGCCAACAAATGTTCATATGTAATAACCAGCAGGTCCCTGTGCTTGGAAAGCCTGTCAGAGAAAAATGAATCAATTTCAAAACACAGTCTGGTCTGACTTGAATTCAGCAACATGTTTTTCATACAGCAGATGAACGCCATAGAAGGCAAATTAGAGCAAAGTGCACAAACAAGTTCATCATTCTTTACAGTTTAACTCACCTTCCTGCCAAAATCACCAGATGGGATAACATGGTCTTAACACTGTGTCAGTGTAAGTGAAACAAAGATAAATAATACAATAAAGCTACTTGATAAGGTATTTTAGAATATCTTTTAAATTCTATCTACGTGTGCCTGTGTGAGTTGCAGGAAACCAAAATTGCAGGATGTGAATCGTGCTGCATTGTATGTACATCCTCATGCAGGCCCATAAAAAAAAAAGAGGGACCTCTTAATGACTCCACAGGGTACCTTTAAATAAAGCATGATTACAGTCACTCTCAATTTTCTTTGAAATGGCTGAGAGGAAAATAGGAACTACAGCGTACAAGTGCATGCGATCTGTAGAAATACTTGTGTTGAAACGAGTGCTGAAACAGACCATTAATTGATTGATAGTGAATTAATACTGCAAATTATTATCACAGATTATTATTACACCATTCACTGAAGGTTCATTTGGAAAAAGACATTTGAGAAAAATGCTTAATTCAAGGTCCAATTACTAGTTTCGAGCAGAGCTTGGGCTCTGGCAATTTGTGATAAGCATGTTTCACAGATGGAACGTTCAGTCAACTCATTGGAAAAAAAAAAAGAAGATCAACAGATACATCAATGATGAAAGAAACTCAGTTTATATGTTGCAGAAAGAAGGGATATTAGTTGCTGACTCCCACAAGTTCCGGACTCATTTCCTGACTCGTTTCCACTGTTTCACAGGTTCATTTCCAAAGGGTTTACTGCTCACTTGTACTTAGAAGTAAGTTTAGACTTGGATGAAGCTGACAGTCATTTCATCATCGGGCTTGGTATAAAATGCAGCCTGGTGGCGAGGTTTTGATTAAAAGGATAGTTCGGAACTGTGGCGCTTTTTGTGCATCTCAGCCATATCACCTCGAAGAATGTTACTCATTATTAATGATCTTTTAAAAAAAAAAAAAAATGTATTCAGGTATCAGGAGGAGATCCACCTCCATCAGTCAATCCATAAAAAGGACTCGTCTTACTCCACATTCCCCAATAAACGGCAAAGCTTCCAAATGACATGGTATCCCAATGAAGTCGTGCCAATCCCCTCTTAAAGATAAAAGACAAAGTAAAGTAATGAAACTTTAACGATCCTTGCGGGGAAACATAATTACTGTTTGCATAGCAGCAGCCAATAGGATAGTACAACATGAACAGCGGTTAAATAAAGAGACGGAACCCCAACATAAGCTTCAGTGGTCTCTCAGCCCCGGCTCATGGCTAAAATATTCCATGTCAACAACTGCTGCTGCATACGAGCATCTCAGAGGTGAAAGCCGCCCTTTTGTCTGAGATGTATTTATAGATGCCTATGGATTTGAAAACAGCTGTTACACTTGAGGGAGTCAAAGAAACTGAAGTGAATTGTCCTGCAGTCATGAGGCTCAGGGGAGCCACCATGCCGCTGATGCTTAATGAATAGATAATTCCATTTTCACTTGGCTGGAATGCTGAAAATCTAACACAATAGGAGCTGATGATCCAGTGGGCGATCCCAGCTTGGTGTTTCTGTAGGACGTCTTATAAGTTAGTGCCCATGATGCGTATCTCACCTAATGCTATTATGTCTCTTGTCAAACTTGTCACATACGTGAATTTATCGCCCAGCGATTGAAACATGGTGGATGTTGACTATATTAACTTGACTGTGCTGTCAATCTTCAGCTGATGAAACTGCTCTCAAAGCCATCGGAGGATTTCTTATCAAAAGAATTATTCATATTTGGAGTTGAGGGGACCTGGGTCACTCAGGCGGCAGAGGTGTTTAAAATGCATCCTGCTGTTCAAATCCCGACTTTTTTTTTATTGCTCTTTGATTTCCTCAACATTTTAATATTTATTTCATACAAACTGATGTTATTTTTCTTTAAATTTGGTTTAAAACAGCAAATAAAAACAATGGACATTATTCAACATTACTGAAAATGTGCCAGCTAGTTAATCAACTGCAGTCCTTTGGCAAGATGGTAAGCAGGCCCTCTTCCAGCCATGTTTTGCTGCCATGTTTCTACAGTAGCCCAGAATGGACAAATCAAACACTGGCTCTAGTAAGGACCTTTTGCCCTTTTTAGCGGCTACAGTAGGGGAGGGTGATGCATGGGGTGTTCACATTTTAAATATGAGCAATAACTTCCTGAACATACAATACTGTATATGCCCTGGTTCCACTCTCATGAGAAACGTGTGTGTGCCTTCAAAGTGATACATGTCACTCTTGTCTGCAGACTTTAAGACCCGTCTCATGTTGCTGTCTTTGATCAGTCTGCGCAGCACATAACCTGCCCCGACCTTGTCCTGTTGGATACTCTCGTTCTCACACAGACTCGCTGTGACAGGCCGGTGTGAGTGAAGAGAGCATCCCAAAAACCCTCCGGCTGGGGCGTCCTGCTCCCACTGATGCTCAGCTGTATGGCAGCGCGGAAAAAAAGGACACCGTATGAAACACACTTATTGTAGAGTCTCATTTTTAGCTGCTATTTGTAACTCCTCATATTAGTCCACCAGCATGGGCAGAATATGAGACAATGGACCCCTGAACACAGTCTTCTTGTTGTCTTGTGTGGCTCTTTTTGAATGTTTTGTGTCTTATTCTGGTTGTTCTGTATATCGTTACAGCAAGTTTGTGTCTCTTTGTAGTTTTTACATCTCTTTTTTAGTCATTTTGCATCTGTTTTTAGTAGTTTGATTGAGAAACTATTGCAATGTCAAATGTGAATTTTATACCAAGCCTCTGTTCCAGGGGTCTTGGGGCCAGTGAAAGCCCATTAAGTAATCCATTCATGATTTTAAAAAAACCCCAGCTACCTGTCACCTATGCCCTGACCCTGTTTCTATGACTCGTACAGTATATCAGTCACTGAATGGGTTATTGAATAAAAATCTGAATGAATAACACACAGAGACAAACTGAGGAAAACATGTTAATCATGCAAATAATAAGTAAAACTGATAACTGTTTAAATTTGACCTTGTTTTTCCAGTTTTAGTTATAGTCTCACGTTAGCACAGGGCACAGTCCGTTTCTGTTCAGCACTGATGATGTTGTTTGTCTTCATCTTTTTTTTCTGTCAGTAACTTTACTTCGATCGGCTGACGAGGCAAGCAGGAAAATATTGACACTTTCACAAGTTAAAATGTTGATTTTGTGAAGTTATTCTGTCCTGAAAAAGACTTTGGTTGTTCCAACGCCTTCTCGTCTTCTCTGAGCAACCTGTTACAGTCTGTTCTCTTCATGTATTGAAATTGTTTTTGTTCTCTTTCACTTTTTATTCAAAGTCTTATTTGTTTATTTCATTTGTCATTTAATATATGGTTTGCTTGAATGATTACAAAAAAGCACTGCATACAGATGAAGAAAATGTTTAATATTTTGAAGTTGTTTTTGTTTTTGTCAATCTGGTGGAAGGCTTCTGTCAACCAGCCAATTCATTTAATGCATCAGTCTTCCTCTCCCGTTCTTTTATTTGTTCTTTCATTCCTGTCGCTCATCGCGACCACAAGAAAGAGTACCCACAAGACACTTAGAGGTTTTGATGAATGAAGTGTTCATCAGCTGAACTATGCAAAACAAATCTTATAAATGATGTCCTTCCTCTCTCTCTGTCAGAGATGGACTCGCTGCGTATCCTGCTCTACACGCTCATCTTCCTGCTCAGTGTCTTCGGCAACCTGCTGATTATCATCGTCCTGATGATGAACAAGCGCATGCGGACCGTCACCAACTCCTTCCTGCTGTCGCTGGCGGTCAGCGACCTCATGATGGCCATCTTCTGCATGCCCTTCACCCTCATCCCCAACATCCTGGAGGACTTCATCTTCGGAGGCGCCATGTGCAAGACCGTCTCCTACTTTATGGGTGAGGATGAATTGTTTAATTCACTTGGGCTGAACTGCAACATTTTAATATTACAATAAACTCCAACTACTCAATTTTAAATAAGGAATGGACTGGTGTGAAGAGTGACTTTAGAAAGCCATACATCTCTCCAGCTGGCAGACTAATCATGGAGGGCATGACACTGATCAATCAAATCATTTTGCATTCGGCAGTAGTAGAATCTTATTTATTGCACTCAGTTATCATAGCAGTCAGGCACATTTACGATCAAATTTGCTCCGGTTTAGTCCACATTTTAAATAAACTGTAGCATCAAACATTCATTTTAATTCTAACTACGGTATTTTTTGTGTTTACCTCATGTTTCATAGCAACTAGGAAATGCTCTGCACACATACTGTATGTTGTCTTTTAACTTCCTGTCTGGCCTGGAAGTGAGAACATTTTGTGTGCCAGCAATTTAAAAAAAAAAGATTTATAAATTTTACAATATAACAAATAACGTTAAGGATTGTCATAGCATACATGGCAGTATTATATAACCTTACCACTATTACTGTTCATAGTGGTGTTACATTTTGGCAATAATAGACCCAGAAACAGACCCAGAAACAGGCATATTTAAAAGGATTTATTATTTTAAAGGGGAAGGATAAGTGGGCGTAGGTGGTTGGGATGAGTGGAGTGAGATCCGTTGTAGTGTGTAGTGGAGGTCCGAGGAGGTGAAGCTGTCGGAGGGGACAGGCTCGAGTAACGAGACAAGGAGTGTGGGGTGGATCGTGAGAGGGGGAGGCAACTTCAGTCCTTCAGTAGCAAGATTTATGACTTTCTCAATCTCAATGGGGCCAACATAATGAGGTGAGAAATTATGGGAAAGGCGCGGGATGAGAGCCTGACCTTCTGTTCTGATTGATAGGCAGGGACTCTACGATGGTCAGCCATGCGTTGGTACTGCCAAATGAGTGAGAGTGAGCTGCTCGGGGAGGCCCTCCACACCCGGTGACATCTCCTTAAGTTGGCTTGGTGTGAGGGAACAGCAATTTCCTCCTCCTGAATGGGAGGCACAAGGCGGCACAAAGTCAGGGCATATGACCTCCTCATAATTATGACGTGTGTTCCCAATTTTGAGAAATGTATACAGTAGTTGGCTATGTTGTGCTCACACAAATGTTAGGTGACGGATGTTAGTGGAAATGGATGGGTGTGGTTAAGTGTAAAAAAAAAAAATATTTGGGAAAGTTTAACTGGTTGTGTTGTGTTAGATTTGGGGGACAAACACGTCAAACCTTGTTTAAAGGCAGTTATTTCTTCTCCATTATATTAAATTCAAGTTTCATGAAATAGGCCTATTATTCTCAAAATCATACACAACAATCTGCAGTCACACTAAACGGAGCTAACAGGAAAAAGGGAAAGATCAAATTTATCTTAGAATTGTATGCTGGTCATAAGAATCCTGCCTGGAAATTGCTTGACATCTAACAAGAGCCCGGTTTTCAGAGAGGCTTTTGTCTGGGCTTCATTTGACCTGTCAGAAGGTAACCATCATTCTGAAAAGTGCTCGAACAGTCACACATCTCCAGGACTGTGACTTAGTGATGAGCTGGCTCCCATCAGGCCAGAGTCAAGGTGCCACGTGAGGCCTGGGTCAGACCGAAGCACAAGAGCCGGCAAAGAAACTGAGATCTGCTGCAGCACCTTGGTGCCTTCACTTCACTTTGAACTTTGAATGGGTGAGGAGAGAATGGTGAGGTCCACAATCCTATTATTGTCTCAGCAATGCAATGCACCATCTGTGAGAACAGCCTTGCTGAATCTCCTTTTCAATTACTGGGCTCCCTGAGCTGTGATAAGGAGGAGGAAGAGGAGGAGGAGGAGGGCAGGAGGGCCAGCTGCCTCGGCCTTTAAAATATAAATTTTTCATTCTAGCTTTGTCTTATGCTTGTCAAGGTAAAGGCTGCAGAGCAGTTTAACTGATAATGAATGATGAATCACTTTACCATATGAATACTGACTGTGAATAATGACTAGGATTTCCTCCACTGAAAATGTGATAGATGCTACTTCCCGACTCAGCTCCCTTAATTAATTACTTTTTCTGCACAGTTTGTGCAATGATTAGGAATTTCATTGATCCAGAATTAAGATGATCCAAAACGACGATCAAAGCGCTGCATTAGAGAGTTTGCTGCTGGTTGGCAAGTTAAATTATAGTGGATGATAAAAGCTATAGATAGCATCCTCCATTTTTAACTCTTTCCTCAAAGGCCAACACTGTCATAGTTAGTTAAATGACCAGATGTGTGACACACAAAATCCTGCGTGTTTTCACTCGACCCGCTTCAGTGGTGCTCCTAATTGCCATAGCAACCCTCTCTTCACTGGAATCAGTTGAGGGGGGGGTTAATGCTGGCGTCGAGTGGGAAGTTTTTACTTGAGTTATTCAGTTTGCTTTGGGACGCTAGCAGCTGATATCAATACATTGTTGAGCATGTGGATTCTTTGCAGATTTCACAAGACTGTTGTTCTTTTTGCAAGTTTAACTGCAGACACTGTATAATGCACTGTCAGTGCATGTGCACCGTAGGGTTCAAGTTTCCACATCAGACTTGTGTAAGTTGAATATTGGACCAGGGCTGAAACGTCCTCTGTCTTGATGTCCAGCTGGTAAGGTTCCAGGTACCACGACAGGCAACTCGCTCTCTGCTACGGTCCTGTGTGTTGCTTGTTTGACGAGATGTGTAGTTTCTCTGTTATTCTGCCTGTAATCTTTCAGTCAGAGGTTAGGTCCTATAGCCTGTCAGAGTGTCGAATATTATTATTTCTACCTTTAAAAACTGTAAATGTAAGTGTGAAGCACTTTTGAATCATCAGAAGTGCTTGCAGCATATATGACTTCCTAATGCCTCATAACTGTGCCTGCAACATAAAGCTCCGCCAAAAGAAGAAATCATTGTGCTCAGAATCATTGGACTACTTGACGTGAAAATTGTCAAATCGAATGATTAAACCCATATCAATCAAATCTCCCATGAGCCAGGCCCTCTATCAGCCAAAACCAATCAATACAGAGGATCATGACTGATCCTGACTCATTGATTGTGCGGCAAACATGCTCGGCAAACTCATCTAGCCCTTGCAAACTCATCTGTTAACACACGCCCATTAGACATATAATACACCATCCATCCTTCTATTCAACCATTCATCCATGCATCCATCCGTCTGCCCGTAGCTCTATAATCATGTGAATCATAGCCTTTGTACTGTTTCGCTGGCAGCTATGAGATCGATGTTGTAATAATCTGGGTGTGTTTCACTTGTGTATGCGATGCTGTCTTCCATCATATTTATGCGTCCATGTTTGTGTTTTTGGTGCACTTTGCATAATGTATTCCAGCGAACATTTACAGAACTGAAAGCGGGGTACCTACAACACATTAATACCATTTGTACAGATTTAATGCCTTCTTTAGGGCAACGTTCAACAAAACACTCACACAATTCGGTGAGGAATGTAAATCTCCTCTCCCAGGATGAGGTGCACTGAGAGACCCTCACCTCCAAACTTCACAGGTTCACTCAAAAGCCAGTTATCAAGCAGCCTACTGTGAGTGTTCGCCTGACTCGAGTTTAATGAACAAGAAAAAGGATTAGAGCTTCTCTTTTTTTTCATCCCAATAAGAAGATTCAGCGCAGGGGGAAAATGTGAGCGTTTAGTTGGTTTGTCGAACGGTAATTAGCTTGGCAGCACCTTGTCCAGAATCACCTCTCCCCAAACATTAGCCTCTCAGTACTCAGGGAGTGAAGCTTTGATCTGCACAGTAGTCTGAAAACTCAACTCGAATAAACTATGCAGCAATAATTGAGACACATGAGACGTGCATGTAGTGGGAAATAAACGCATTTTGTCTTAAATATAGGCATATGAAATGTAGCAACATCAGCACAGGCCTGTCCCCGAGAAATTATGTTTATATAGAAATTATTTGCAACAATAAATTTTGAGGGAAATGTAATGACGATCAAATATGTTCTGAGGAAGTAAAATGTACACTGGCGACGTATTTCACTTTCCGCCAAAATAGGCAAGCCACTCGTACTGACTACATAAATGTAGTGTTTCATTTACTCAAACAAACGATGATCCCACATCATAATTACATTCAGTTCAGTAATATAGCCTACAAATGTAATATCTTGGAGGCAGGGTTGATCACTAGCGGTGATATTGGGAAGCTGACTGTGACATACTGTATGTAGAATGAAAGTGAGGTTTATGGGTTTCACTGGCCATGAAGCTGCTGCTAATGATTTCACAAGTTAGAATTTATGTGAAGAAGAAAAATGCAACTGTATCTTCTAAACGCACTGTTGCTTAAAGCACATACAGTATTAATGCACGGGGGAGTATGATCGATATACAGTTGCTGCAGTATATTTCAAAGTGCATTGTGCAGCAGTACTGCTGATCTCGGATCAGTGTCGGCTTTGCGTGGCAGTAATAAAAACAGATGGTCAAATGGACCTGGACTGAAATGTTGAAAGGGTTAATGAATTTGGGCCTGGTGCTCCTGGACAAGAATCTGATCCCTCAGACAAGAAGAACATCAGTCTGCTCGGAATTTCTTTGAGCTGTATGTGTGTGTGTGTGTGTGTGTGTGTGTGTATCTACAACTGTGTCATCAATCCAGATCACCGGAGTATCAACGCCATACATCACCTGGAAGTGCACTTCCTTTCAGTATGAATGTGCACAAGCTATCAGTCTTTATAAGTGTAGGGTTTGAAAACACCACTCATTTGATAACTTCTATTTCACACAGGCTTCACCTTCTAATGGGGCTCTGGAGGCTGAGCTACTCGCCCTCATGTATCCATGCACTGGGAAATTGCACATAAATATGTGTTCAGCCAAATATAATGAGCTAAACCTGTTTAAGAAGGCAATATAGCCTGACTCCTCATGTAGTTTTCATGCTGGTTGGTGGTGAGGATGATTGTGCCATTCCTTCATTCCTGTTTCTATAACACGCCTCAGTGCTAAAGATAAAGCTGATTTCACCTTCCTTGATTTCAGGCTTGCAGCATAATTTTTTAATCACTCCATAAAGGAGTATTTCAACATTTAAACATATTTATTTTATTTCAACTTGTGTCACTAATTAACAAATATCTCAACTGTTTAATCCACACAAAAGCCAGAGTATAAAAAATATAACGTTTCTTGGCTCGGAGCACCAACTTCCTGCTTCAACTGCAGTTTTGGTACGGCTGTAATGCGTCAATGTGTATGGTGTTATAGTGAGCTTCAGAGGTAATGGTGTACAGGCTAGCTGTTTCCCCCTGCGTCCAGTCTTTATGCTAAGCTAACTGTCCTGTCCTGTAGCTGTAGCTTCACATTTACTGCACAATGCCAAACTATTCCTGCAGAATTTGATTCTATGCAAAGGCCTTGAATAGTGTTGCTTTTAGAATTTTTTTTATTTTGCCTGCAGTTGTTTTGTTTTTTTTACTGTTCCCTTTACAATGCTCTTAATCCTTTAATCCTGCTGTGTGTCTGTTTGCTTTGTAAAGCACTTAACAAAGGTACTATAAATAATTCTTCTTATTTTCCTTCCACTATTACTTTTATCGTTCCCCTTGATTATTCCTCCTCCTTGTTATACTGGGGAGAAGAGAGAAAAAGACTGAAATTCCAACTTCTTTGTGTTCCACATTTCCACAATCATTGTAAGCGGCAGCTGGACATGACCGCCTTCAAGCATCAACAAATGAAACCCCCCCGTGTATCATTGGTCTTTCTCTGTATCTGTGCCTCGCACTTGAAGAAGATGTGTGGGTGTGAGAGACTTATTGTGCGAGACTCTTTACAGTGCTGGTGCATTGATAAGATCTTCATGTTTTGACTGTCCCGCCCACCTCCTTCTGCTTAGACGGAGCTCAAGGTGGTTGCTCTAGTTGACCATTCTTTTTTCTCTTTCTATTTGGTAGGTAATGAAAATTGACTGTATATAAAGATGGACGACATGAGAGCTCCCCAAAAGTGAAGCCAAAACATCTTGATCGCCCCCTAGTGGTGAGCTGCAGTATAGGTCATTAACTCCTCCTCAATGATATCAAATGGACATAAAGTAAATACATTTTTCCCCAAAGATGGTTTCTGTCATTTTAGGTAGTTCCTCACACACTGATGTATGTTGAAGTGTTCATTTTTCTGATCAGTTTGGTTTTAATGAGTTATTTGATGCTATAAAAATGGGGCGAATCCCTGATATTTTCTGATATTTTCTGATATTTATGGACGTTAATTCTTGATGGCGTCAGATATCTTGATATCCGGGAAGCATCTGGAAAGAGTCCCACTGAATCTAAAAATACGTGTCAGGTCTGTATGTTCAGATTTGACTGAGTTATGGCTCCAAGAAGGAGAACTATTTTCAATGCAAATTTTAAGCCGAGACCAAAAAGTGGGCCAAACTACATTAAGTCCACTAACTAACTTCCTGTTGTTTTTAGAACATGACATGTACCTGTCTCTTTCATCTCATGCATATCTTTGAAACATGTTGCACCCCCGGGGAGGCGTGTTTCACAGGTATTTAAAAATACCTGTGCTACCGTACGTTCAGGTTGAGGGCTGTGTCACAAGTGGAGTTGAACATGTAAATATCCTTCTCCATCTGAGTGTGTCAGTGCCACAGTGGTTTGGTTTGATGTAGTATCCTGTCTGGTTTCATGTCAGTGTAGTGGCAATCAAAAAAAATGACCCTTCTCGCGAAGAGCTGAAATGCTTTTAATAATGCACAGCCGAGTCTGTCTGACTACTCATGGAGCATAAAAGGCATTCACATGTCTTTTTCTGCCTATTATGTTCTCTTTGTTCTGGAGTATCCCTCCAAGGCAGCCCCTTTGTTCTGGTAGCACAGAACTATCAGACTCCACATCAAGTCCCACACCGAACATCCATACAGTTCTGTTTCTTCTCCAGGTTACAACTCACACATTGGTAGAGTTTTAAAATATTGCACTTATAATAATATACACTTAATCCCGAGCAGCAAAGCTTATCACAATAGAAGTGAACAAAGATTTTATTATTGGTTTGCAGGAGAGACCATCGCCAAAGGCTGATCCCAGAGAGAATGAATTGGTCTCATCCAAGCCATAGCAGTCCAGCACTGAAATACTGAACATGGTTTCTGTAGATTGAATTGCACCATGCTCATAGTATGCATGATGACTTCCACCCTTGAATGATAATGCAATACCACGGTTTAGACAGGATATGTTTTCCTTCCGTCGCGACGGAACAATGAATGGGGATTAATATGTGTCAGCCAGACTGTGGATTGAGGTTGTTGCTTCTCGTAGCGACAGAGGATCAGTGTGGCGAGTTTGTTCCTTGAGGGGTCCTTTGTAGCTGCTGGTGTCACGCAGGTAGAGGTTTATTATTGCTATTTGTCTCACTCCGGCTCACCCTCAGAACACAGGCTATGCACAGAGCTCCTCCTCTGCAGATTATGCATATTCATACATGCAAATACAGCGTGGCCTTGGATTGTATCTGCAGGAATTTAACCTGTGATACACCTTAAAAAGACACTGTCCTTGATCACAGATTACACTATTAAGAGGAGGTGGATTATATCTTATATTATATATTTTTATAAGGGTTCACACTCTGGGCGGCATAAAAGGAGTAAGTAATTTTTGTGTGAATGTCCATTAAATTTTCTGTGTATGGGAATAAAGTTGCTCAATGATGGCATTAGAAGAAAGGTGAAAGGGTCACCAACAATATTTGTAATTATCCGCATGGAACCATGAAGATTAGGACCAAATTTATTGACAAACGTGACCAAAGTGCTGGATGGACCGTCTAACAGAGCAGCTCTTTAAATGTTTCCTCATCGCCTGTCTTTTCTTTCCTCCAGGGATCTCTGTCAGCATCTCCACCTTCAGCCTTGTGGCCATTGCCATCGAAAGATACAGCGCCATCTGTAACCCGCTGAAGTCACGCGCGTGGCAGACCCGATCCCACGCCTACCGCGTCATCGCCGTCACTTGGGTGTTGTCGTTGCTAATCATGGTGCCCTACCCGGTGTTCAGTGTCCTCAGGTCTTTCCCCAAGGCCAACAATATTGTCGGTCACATGTGTCGCGTGGACTGGCCCAGCCCGCAAGCTGAGCAGACCTGGTGAGTACTTTTTGAAGATTTCACATGTATGACAATAATATGGTAGACATGCATCCATAACCTCAACAGGAATCTTTTTTTACATTTACATTCTATGTAATCAGAGGTGAAGTGCTTTCTGTTTAAGTACCAGAGCACGCCTATGACATGTACCTGTTTGCACGAGCACAGTGAAGTTGTTATATAATGTAGTGTTTATGTAGGTTTACATGCAACTGACTTTATGAATAGTTTCATCATGTTGAAAATGTTGCACAGCAGATGGTCAAACATCTAGCGAAGTAGTATTAGGCTACTCCATGGATGTAGTAGATTGTAATTAGTGGGACATTAAAGGTGCAATTTGTAAAATATGGCCATAATTTTAGTTTAAAACTTTCAAAAAATGAACTAAAATTATAAACAGAATTGGAAGAAACAAAAGTGTTGACGTTATATCAAAGACATGTCTTGTGTTGCAGAGATATCTTCTGAAGTTAGCGTGCTAACCCCGGTCTGTCCTGTCTCGTAATTCCGCCCATAGTTTCGGCCGAGATGGATACGAGCGGGGACAAACTCACAAAATGTAAAGAAAGGAAATATTCTTACACCTATTTTCCTTACTAACAGAAAAATACAACAGCGCACCCTCTGAATTCAGATGTTTCTCTTTCACTGAACTAAAATGAGCTTAACTGCCTTATTCACTCACCGTAAAACACACTTCATTCAAACAGAGACATAACCAAAATAAAAAAACAAAATAAATCCTCAATTCACCAAGTCAGATGTGAAAATATTCCATCTGTACATGCCTTTTTGCCTGCTGCTGATATGCGACTCTCTCTTGTCTCCGCCTGCTGTGTTATACTTTTGTCCTGTCATCCCCTAAGTCGTAGTCCTTGTCGGAGCGGCTGCAAATCACCGCTTTAAACCCGTACTGTGTCCCGTGTTGTCAAATTGGCCTCCACTGGTCTTAGAGGCTTTGTCTCATCCCAGTCTGGTTTCCAGCCATGATCACTGGGAGAAAACTGCCTGCAGTGATCCAAGGTTGCAGTCCAGGCACAATCTAGTCAGCTAGAGGGCCACTAGCTCCACGGCTAATTGAGCTAACATAGTTATAGATAACTACAGCAAACAAATGAGCAGCAGTTGGCAGTGATATCCTACTTCTTCTTCTCTTTTTTTTTGCCTGACTGTATACTGTAAAGAATGGAAGAGTATTGCAGCTGCAGGAAAGCCATCCATCCATCTACAAGCACTCTGAGGTCCAATAAATACTGCTTTGTTGTTAAAAAGCACCCCAAGCAGATGGAAACACTCTTGGACAAGATATGTTAGAGCAGATTGGGATATACTGCTCAGGGATTTCCATAGATCAGTCCATAAGCAACTTTGGGGCCTGCACGATGGCACAATTAAAATGAAGTAGAAGCTGAAGATGGCAAAACCTTGCCCATCTCTCTGCTTGACAGCCTTTTGTGGTGGAACACTCTGAAGAACTCTCTTTTCTCTGGCTGTCTATCAAACTAAAGCTTCTCTGGGAAAGACGAGGCAGTGGGAGCCCAGTTAATTAGTCTGCTCGCTGAGGAGGAGGAGGAGGAGGAGGAAGAAAGTCTGGGCTCAGATGTCAAAAGTCCAGATGTGTGACAGAGTATGAGGCCCTTTCAAGTTTTAATTCACAGCTTCATCTTCACCCATCATGACCGCCTTTGAAATTAAACCATGGTTAGGTTTTGAAACTTAAACTGAAATGATATAACACCTTTTTCATCTACATCTCACTGTAAGAAAATGCCCCCCCCCCCTTTTTTTTGCACTAATGAAGCAGAGAGAGTCACTGAAGCATCCATTTTCAGACTGAAATCACAGTCTGAGATGATGAGACATGTAAGACCCATAAAGTAGTTATTGAACCCATTTTGTCAAGTCAAAGACAAACTTAATGATTTTCGATTTTTTGAAATTCTTCTTACGCAGGGCGGGCTTTGTCCTGTAGTGCAGGTATTATAGACTTTTATTTCAGCTTATGAATGTCTCATATTTTATGACATTTTATGATCCAATATTTACATTATACAGGGTACAGTGCACATTTGATCGACAATTAGCTTACTTTAGTTAAGTATTTATTATATATCTTTACAAACTCGAAAAGTTTTTAAAAAAATTATTGTAAAAAAAAAAATGTAAATACATGGCAGGGAGTGGTTTGAGTGGTTGAGTAGATCCCTGATCTGGAGACCGTGGTTGAGCTCAGTACAGCTTCTTTCTTCACTTTCAAATGTCAGGGTGTCAATCATTACAGCTTTTCACATTATATCCTTTGCTGCACATGATCATATTCAGGATCTGGGGCGTAATGAGTACCATGTACTAAGTTTCATGGTAATCCTAAATCCCGTCCTGCCATGAGTCTCTCCGGGTCATGATTTCTGGAAAGAGACGTCGCTGTTGATTTTTTCAAATGTATTTTTTTGGAGCTATGAGCAGCACAAGCAAAGTGCCATCTAGTTCCATTATGTTATGAGAGAAGGCAGACATCTCTACAGCCAATATCTCCAAAACTCGGCAACTCACACCAAAACATAGATGGATAAATAGCACTACAGGTAAGAGGAACAATATACATTTTGTTATGGGGTGAACTGTCCCCCAAATCAAAGTAAATTTGTAGCGGTGTTTGTAGTGCATAAATGTGTAACGTGTGCATATAATTTCCTTTGATGGTTAATATAAAGCAAACACACCTTTCCTGATTGATAGTCATGTAGGTGACAGTCAAAAGAGGAAGCTACATGTGAATATTTATCATGCTTTTTCATGTGTTGCTCTGCCTCAGCTCCATCCATCTGGGTTCCCCCTTTGAGGCAAAACAAGCGCAAATTTCCACCAGCACCATTTTTTTTTTTTTGTCTTGGTTGGTTCCCGCACTCCTACGTGTTCACTTCACTGTGTTCACTGACAGCTTTTGTTTGACAGATTTTCCACAGCTGATAAGAGGCTTTGACCGAAGCCTTCATGTGCCGACTGAGCACCGCCGACATCTATGGTTGAGAGGAACGCTTTCTGATTACAGTGAATCAAAAGGAAGGTGTGGCTGCAAATGTCAAAGATTTAGCATCAAAGTGACATCTGTACAATTTTTGATCACATTCATTGATGGATTACTCTTTCTACTTTTCTCTTTTACAATAATTTCGCTTTCCCACCTCTATTGTTCTCCCATCAGGTCATTTTACATGCAGTTTTTATTTTTATTTGATCTCGACTTTCATAATTCTAAATGGTCTCTTATGCAGCTGATTCATTGTACTTCATTCATTGTAGCTTCACAGTGTTGAAGGTCTCATATAGAATATATGCAGAGTGGTATCTGCGGTCTGATACAGACTGTGCAGAACTTGCATTTTTTACACTGTTCAAAAATTGCCTTCTGTCAATGTTTTGCCCGGTTTTCTTGCCTTTCACTCAATGTAATACTTTTTTCTTTGGCGTCTCATCAATCCAGGGAGAGAGGGAGAGAGAGAGAGAGAGAGAGAGAGACAGAGAGAGAGAGAGAGAGAGAGAGAGAGAGAGAGAGAGCGAGCCATGATTGTTATTCCTTTTGTGCCAGAAAAATGGAACATTTATGATCAGAAAACAGCCGAGCACACAGCCTGGAGCTGCAGAAAATGTTTTCACATTACATTTTACTATGTTTGTCAAAATTTAATTTCAAGAAATGCCTTCTGAAAATATAGATACATTTTGTTGTGTTGAAGACACCGATCAGCCACAATATTAAAACCACTGACAGATGAAGTGAATGACATTGATCATGGCTACAGTACGTTGTTTCAGACAAAGTAAACCCCCTCATGCCAACAGCACTCCGTGGATCGTTCCATGCAGCTCAATCAGATTTGGATCTGGGGCATTTTGAGGCCAGGTGGACGCCTTAAGCTCTTTGTCACATTCCTCAGGCCGTTCCTGAGCAGTTTTTGTGGTGTGGCAGCACGCATTGTCCTGCGACAGCGAGATGGTTGGTGGTTTTAATGTTGTGGCTGACCAGCCATGTGTACAGTTCATAGCATGTTGTCCAATGTGTCAATATGTTTTACTGTGTAAACTGTCAATATGTCAGCAGAACAGTTTGATAAGGTTGTGTTGAAAACTATGTTTAACAGGATGGCTGCTACCTTCTTAAAGAATATATTGTTTTCCAATGTCAGACTGGCAGCAGCTAACTGGTCCAACTGGTCCAACTGGCCCGCCTCTGACACTGTAGAGATCTAATGTCTCCTCATGTTGGGTAGATGTATTTGTAACAGCACATAATGTTTGATTCCAGTGTATTTGGTTAAATTATAATTCATTTTAGGGTTTTCTCCTGGTTTCTTTTACTCCATCAGGGACACGTGTCTTCATTTGATAAAACAATATTAAACAACAACTATCACTCCATCCATGTAAAGAAGAGAATTACCATTTTTTGTTTCTAAATGTTCCCTACTAAAGCTGCCTCAATATATCACCTCTCTACTCAATAATAAAAGTGTAAGTGTATAGTCTATGTTATTGAATAAAGATCATTCCCCCTGGGGTACCATTAGATGTCTGGCCAGGAATGTCCTTGGTGCAACATTGAAGACAGCACAAGGAGCTACAAAAAACGCAGGAAACAAGACAGTAAACAAGAATAGTAAAGACTGCAGACTGAAATGCAGCATAATGTAGGGAGGGATGTTATTGCAACACAACTCCATAATATGAAGGCGCAGTAACAGCAGTTTAACAGGAAGTATCAACTGGCAGTAAATAAGTAAACATTGTAAATACTCAAACATTGCATCATTGCAATTTATCCGAGTGGTAAATAAAAGCGGTCCAAAGATGATGGAGCAAGAGGAGAGGAGGGTTAAAACCTCATGGTGCTGAGGTACCCGACAGGGAGAAGGGCCTCCGGCACCGCTCTGACATGTGGCCGAAGGTGAATGAGGAAAGACATTGTTGTTGTTCACAAGCAAGTTTAGCCTCCAGAAGCTACAGAATCTGATGTGTTTGTTTGGATTCGAGGGCTGTTTCAACACAAATTTTGCAGTGACCCCCCCTCTCTCTCTGCATGTTTGTTTTTTTTTTGTTTTTACGCCTCTCTCCTTCTATTCTGGCTGTTTTTCAGGTATGTGCTGCTGCTGTTTACTCTTTTCTTCATCCCAGGAGTGATGATGATTGTAGCCTACGGTCTGATCTCCAGAGAGCTCTACCGAGGCATGCAGTTTGAGCTGAGCCAGAGCACGGAGACCACTGGTGAGATCCATCATAAATTCAATCCAAACCGCAAAAAGGTGTTTTGTTCACAGTGATTCTCATACTGGGGATGAAAATGTCCAAATCCCATTTTCGGGCAACACAGGCAAACAAATAATACTGCCGAAGGGAGATTTGTTTGTTTTGCCTCAAGCGGAGTATGACATATTTTGTTGCTACCTATGGGATTCTGCACCCGTTACATCCAAAAATACACTTCTTCGCAATTCTCCTGTTACCGATTCTACTTGTTTTCATGCCTGTGCGAAGTATCTCCATGTCCTTATACGTGACATTTCTCACAGACAAGGAAAGATCGGTCAGGTATAGCGAGAAATATGATCCTTTCAGCTGAATCATGTGTGCATCAGGAGCACCGGTTTCCATGGAGCCCAGTCTTGTGTGTGGTTCATCAAGGTTGAGACGATCTGAAATAGACTTTGTTAGTGACTGTCAATCGATGAACATAGGGTATTATTTTCTGTGTAACATAGCAAAAATAACGTACTTCCAAGTGCCAGATGGGAACAATGAAATGGTTTTGCCCGCTGTAATCATTCTTCCTGTTCATTCTGGCCATTAACGGATCCCTGCATAAAGTGAAGGGGGATACAATCTATAAAGTCCTCCCTCTGTGTTAATTAAGTTAATATGAGACTTCAAAAGTTCTTTCTACTGCAGCTTACATTATGTTGATTCCTGCCAAACCTCTCCAAATGTAAACTATCTGACCCTGCAGGCCAGAAGAACGGTGTAGGAAGGGCTGCTGCAGGGTCGAATGATGATGATGACGGTTGCTACATCCAGGTGTCTAAAAAACCCTCCTCCGCTGTGGAGCTCCCCACCCTCTCTGCGTCATCCGGCACCACCCAGGCCAAAACTGAGCGCGCCCGCAGCAACACCTCGGAGGCCAAGTTGCAGGCCAAGAGGCGAGTCATCCGCATGCTGATGGTGATCGTGGCGCTGTTCTTCATCTGCTGGATGCCCCTGTACTCAGCCAACACCTGGAGGGCTTTTGACCTGAAGTCGGCCTCCAAGTCCCTCTCTGGAGCGCCCATCTCCTTCATCCACCTGCTGTCCTACACCTCGGCCTGCGTCAACCCCATCATTTACTGCTTCATGAACACGCGCTTCCGCAAGGCCCTGCTGTCCACGTTCGCCTGCTGCTGCCGCCACCGGCTCTGTCGCCAGTGCTGCCGGGGCAGGAGGAGGGAGACAGGAGAAGACGGCATCACCGCTACCTCCATGGCCACGTCGATGGCCACCTCCATGTCCAAGTTCAGCTACACAACCGTTAGCACCACCGGCACCTGCTGAGCCTCTAGGAGCGCTAGGTGGTCGCATCAGTGGCTATCTGGCAGAGGTCACTGTGTGCACCATCTGTTTTTTTAATCATCTGTTTTTCACTCTTCATCATAATATGCTATGAGTCATGCGCTGAGTAATATTCCTTTTTAAAAGGTCTCCATCAAATTTCTGAGAGCATGGTTTCAGAATGTGAGTCGGGCTAAACGCTGTTTCAGTTTGGTGACATTCTTTTCTTTCTGTTTAATCGGCAGCATCCGCTGTGTTGCATCCTGAAGAGATCATCAAGTGCCTGTGCTCTTTGCGTGGCTTCGTTCCTCATGGTAGTTTGTTCACTGGCTCGGACATATATTTGAGTGAGAAACTACTTTGAAAATATGAATCTCGTGTACTTGTAAATACTGTTTTCATGTTCATACTGTACCAAAGGTTAATGTTTGACAGAGACATACTGTTGAACACAGAGGACTCATTAACTCAGAAAGGAATCAGTATGGATGTCAGCTCCTTTTGTGTATTATGATGTTTCATGTTCATTCGTCGAGGGTATCTCTCTCTCTCTCTCTCTCTCTCTCTGTTATCTGAATTATTCTACTGAATAACTTCTCAAAATATTTAAATACCAAGAAAAATCCTGTTTAGTCAAGCTTTTTCTGGACAAGCTTCTGGCTTAGGTCTGACTTTGTGTTTTGCTCCTATTGAGCTATGTTTCATCATCTCTTGTAAGTAAAAAAAAAAAAAAAACCCCAAAAAAACAAACACCAACATTCATTTGGGTGAGCTTCTTAGTAAACAGGATGTTTTTGACCCTATTGCAGCACCACTTTGTGATTCAGGCTGTTTACATTAGGATCTTGAAGATAAAAGTCTAACAAACTGGGATCAAACACGTTTAGTCGTGGAACCTAAATCGCCTGTTGCCACAGCTACAAGTATATGTTGAATACTGATGCAGAGATGAGAATTAAAAGTGCAGATAGTCCGTCTATGAAAGGTTGATGGTGCCTGCTCCAGTGTGCCCCCGCTAAAAAAACGTGTGGAAAAGTGCTTTAGTCAAACTCACCTTTTCTGCTCAATTATCTCTCTGGCGTCTTAATGTACCTCTCTGCTTTCCGCTACAGTGCTGCCAATTACTCTGAGTGTTACCTTCGTACAAAGACCCCACGTCCAGGCTTGGACTAATGAGGCGTTTCTCAGAGACCCTCACCTGCAGTGCAGATCTCATGGCTTTTACATTATTAAAGCTGAAGACAAATGGCTCTGCCAATGTGCCAATTATTTAATAAAGTAATAATAACAACAAGCTTGATTTATGTAGCGTCTTTCATTCAAAGAATGGAGCTCAAAGTGTGCTACAATAAAGAGAACCAAGCAAGCAAAAACAAATACAAAGTAATGCTAATAAGAGAAGTAAAATAAGAAATTAGAGTAAAAAATAAAATCAGTAAGAGCAGTGAAAGACAACACTTATTCGAGCAAGTTAGGTTTGCACACTGAATATCAAGCTCGAGCCAGGAGTGGATTAGCTTAGCTTAGGCTAAAGAGTGGAAACATTTCCATCTATTTTCAGCAATTGCTAAGCTAGCTTGGCTCTTTCTAAAGGAAAAAAAAAAGAAGAAAATCCACCAACAATACCTTGCAAGAGCAGCTTGTGCAATTTTTTTAAATATTTGAATCTTTATCGTAAGTTGTGGTGTCATGCTTGGCTGCTGCTTTAAAGTAAAAGTTTGGGGACATTTTTGCCCTGGAGACTGTGCAATGATGGTGTTTCGCAATCAAAAGAGAGGCATGACGTGTAGCATGGCAGCGTCGGCATCTAGTGTGACTTTTGATCTCGTCCTCTGCTTGGAGGGTAAGGACCTCCCGGACCTTGCATTGTCTCCCCAATTTGCAGTCATTTTCGGTTGCTTATCTTCTTTGAGTTAGCTGATATGAATGGTAATGATAAATGGAATGCATTTATATAGAGCTGTTCTAGTGAGCTTGACCACACTGGTGGCAGTGACTACCTTGCAGGGTGCCACCTGCTCATCAGAAGTGGTAACCATTCGCACATGCACCCACACAGCCGCCCCGCAGTAGTCTAAAGTAATCCCCAATTATTTTTTTTCATTTTTCCTCTGCAGCACAAAAAATGGTGTGCGTTGACAGCTTAGTCCTTTCGCTTTTAAGTTTGGTACGCTTTTTCATGTCATCCCATCGCCCACTCCCTGTTCTTGCAGCCCCACTGCCCACCCACCACCCTCCTTTTTATCATTTTTTCAGTGCATAGGCGTATGCATGCATGAATGACAATAGCATGTGGGTGACAGCTGAGATTTGCAGGCACAAGCTCTGTGCGAGAGCAGTTCACAGGCAGTGGCAGAGGTGGAAGGGAGGACAATTGGCTTACAAAAATCCCAACAGAGCCTCATGTGTAAACACTTAGTCTGGCGCAATCCGCTCTGTTTGTGCTGTTGTAATTACGGTGTGGAGACAATTTCTATCGTTTTCCATATTGTTGCCAGCACTTGGTGCACTCTATATCCCTGTTGTTTTTAGGAAAGTCCTGGAGAACTTCCAGTACTGCAAGACTCTGTTGAGTAAGTGAAATCATTTTTACCATAACACAAAAAGTTTATAGACTCCTAAAAAAAAGACAAGGTAAAAATGCCCCTGCAGGGGTGACAAATCTAATTCACCAGAACAATGCCTGATGCAAATTGAACCTGAAATGAGACAGAGGCATGGGACCATGCGCCCAGTCGGTTTCTCTCTTATCTCCACCCCCCTCAACAAGAATCCCATTAGGTGCTTCAGGCTGCTCACAAGGAGGAAAAGAACAGTAAACCTAATTTGACTCTTTAGCTCCGCACGCAACACGTGGAACAAATTTTGATCCGCTCGGGACACAAAAGAAGTGACAGCACAAAATATAAATTGCATCTTTCATAAATGTCACTTCTCTGGCAGTGAAATAGCAACCTCTCCATACTTGTGATTCATTTGTGCTCCCTTAAAAGAAGATGTCATTTGTGTCATGCATACATTTGTGTCAGTTTCCAAAGATCAAACCATCCCTGCTCATGTAACAGCACCAACGAATGGTTCTGACAGATAATGTGCTCTTAGTTACTCTCAAAATTGGAGGATCTTCATGATTTCACTTTAATTAAAGGATTAAACACTCCAAGAAACTCCGCTCACCTTGAGTTTAAAAATCCTTACTTAAGAATGCAACAACCCAAGCTGCTTTTCTTGGTACCTGAAGCGTTAACTGCTGGGAGTTATATGATTTTCAGCCATCAGCAAACACCGATAAAACACTCAAGTAAATTAGAAAAAGTTGTTTCTCAATAATTTATAATGGTTACCCAAGAGGATGGCTGCAAATAAAATGTGACTCTGGTGGATTTTTTGTTTTCTGCAGAATCCCAAAAGAGAGATTTTTGTAGTTTCGCCTCAGGCACAATGAAACATCTTGTTTTGGCCGACAGGTTCTGCACCTGTCTTACTAAGAAACCAACAACCTGCTGTTCCTTTTAATGTTCTTTTTTCTTTTCTTTTTTTGTTCAGCCTTACAGAGTATGTCCTTGTTAAAAGGGAACATTTTTCTTTCTCTGCTCCTCTTGCTTCTCAAAGGTTGAGTTAAGGGAAGAATAGCCGAGTGTTGGTCTTTTCAAGATGTTGCTCAACAGTTTCTGAGGCTGCATTTTAAGTGTTAACTTGTATGCCAACCTAAAGTCTCAGCTTCAAGGGAGGAAAAAAGAAATGCCGAGGTGAAGAGCAGGTGCAGGGATAAGTAGATGAGATCATATATTTAGCTCTTAGCAGCATTAGAAACGCTTCCCTGAGAATGTGAAACTGTCTGTTTGTGATAAATGTTTACCAGAGCAGTCCTCTGCTGAAGTCTTTTTGCCACATCTGGTGCCTGCTTGTGCAACATTGTAATACTATAAAATGTGTAATTGTCTGTTAGTTGTAAGAGATCATACTTTCATGTCTGTGAGAGGTTTTAAGTGTGAGTTGTGTTATTGATGTTTGTGATATTTTGCTTTCGCTGTATCTCCAGTATGATATAATTATTGCAATGTGGTCTTGTTTTTCATGGTTTCTGGCTACTTATAAAGTATTTTTCATGCCAAATGTCCATTATTTAAGAAAAAAAATAAATATTGGGAGAAAACGTGGTTATTTTTTAGTGTTATGTGTGTGAGAGCATGTGTGCCTCTGAATTAATCGTTCTCCACTGAGGTTTAAAACACTGTCTCATCTCAAGCATGGGAGAGCTGTGAATAAGTATTGAGCATTGAAACATGAAAAAGGGAGATGAAAAATAAAATGGCAACAAACAATGGCGAGGCAGCTTCCCCAGCGAATACGCTCTGGTAAGAATCAAAAGTCCTCGGTGGACGAGAAGCCCTCAGGAGGTTCAAACTCACATTTCACTGACCAGGATGAGGAAGAGGCTGAATGTGCCGGAGCCGTCGCCATGGCAACACGCCTGGCCACAACTTTAATCTGTCGTCTTGGACCAGAAAACTGAGAAAATACATTTTCTTTTTCAAGTCGCCCTTCAGAGATATTGATCTTGCCCTGTGCAAAAACAGAAAAACATTTGTTTTTTTCTCCGGCGGTGCAGAAGAGGCTTTTTAAATATTTTACACAGCGCTCAGTGAAACATGCTGTTTCCTGAATATTAATGATAGCTATGCTGTTTACTGTTGTAATGGGTATCAGTTAAAAGCTGCTGTCTTACATAAACCTACTACACAAACCTTTATAGGTCATATACATATGTCCGTGTTGTGTTGACATCTTGTATTTGCTGTGCCCAAGGAACCCAAAAAATTGAAGGAATGGAAGTTTTATAATTCTCGTCTTTTTTTGCAATAACTCTATTCTTGTAAATTAATGATCTTTAGCTACACTTGTCGTGAACAAGGACAAGGGGTCAGTGCCACCAAACATACAAGCTCCGACTTGCAGCATAAAAGCATTTCCTCCTCATGTTCCTCTAATCAAAACAGGAAGAGAAGGAGACCGAGGTGTGTGTTACTTCATGTCCGAAAGTGAAGTTACGCGATGTTTTGAACTTACGTCACATAAGTAATGTAAGTTATGATGTCCAAACAGTGTCCCAGGGCAGAGGAGTGCAATTAAGCTAGCTGATTTAGAGTCAGCTGAAATACCTGCTTTTTTTGGCCGACCGCAAAATGGGATTCACAAGCCCATCAGTGACACTATACTGATGATGCATACAAATATGTTTGAGAATCAATGTTACTTAGCTATTCAACACCTGTAAGGCTGCAGAGCTCCATGTGGTTGTTCAACCATTTGTAATTCTAGCCAATGATGTGTTTGCTCGGCACCTGCATAGTGTTCTGTCTGCCATTAGCCTGCTGATTCCTACACTATCTGTCATGGCTGTCTTCCGCTACAGGGTTCAGAATGGAATGGACACAGCGTCTCATGATATGGACCCCACCCCCCACAGACTAATACCGACAGCTCATTTATCTTCTTTCCGACCCCCTTGTAGGTATTCCTAATGGCCTATCCCCACCTACGGCACATTTCTCTTCATCCCATGATGTTCCTCTTCCCTTCTTAACCTGCAGCACAAAACAGAGGGAACACTGGCTTTTTCCACGAAATAGCCCTGACCAGCATGACCAGCAGGTTAAAGCTATGACACGCCCTATTGCTTTTGTCTGTGCAGGCAGGGGGTTGTTTTATTTGAGACCCCAAAGAAAATCGTGTTATACAAAGCAGCAGGATCGTCTTGTGTCGCTATGGATGTTGCTGCATAGCTGATTCAATGCAGCATTTAAGTAATGTTTCCAATTCCAAAGGCCTTTATAGGCATATGTGGATTTTCATCTCAACACATAAAGGACAGGAAGCCAGTGTGCAAAAAAGCCTTCAGCCATGAATTATTATTTATTTTCAGTGCAATTCACACACCCTCCATTGTGAGAAAAGCATGGTGTGCTGATGAAAGGTGTTCTCAAACTCGCTGTGTCCTCGGAGGTTAATTCAGATATTTCAATTTTCCTTTAGAGTAGGCCTAAAATAGACTCAAAGGGTGAAGGGTGCGTTGTGTAAGGTCACCTTTCAGAGGCAGAGAGAGAGAAAGGAGAGCTCTTGATTGTAATGTGTAGAAACCTCCAACCCAGGCTGATAAAGACCCCTCTCACTGAAGCTTACTGTGCCTGTATATATTGGAGTGGTTTGATGACAGCAGCTCTGGAAATAAAGATGAAAGCATGTCTTTTTGTGTCATTTATGAATCAAAGTAAATCTGGAGCAGGAGAAGGCTGAAGCTCAGCCGATGTGAGCTCTAAATGCGACAGAGAGAGATACTGTCTAAGTAGCAGTTCCAAGAAGAGTTAGGACTGATGAGGGAACTGCCTTAACTGGCAGTGCTGCACTTTCCTGGAAAACCTCGGCCTTCAGCTTTTGTGGCCTGACTGGAGAAAAGCAACAAGTTGCCATGCCTTCCAAAGGCTGATAAATGCTCTTTCAAGCCCTTTTTACACAGCCCGTTCAATTTGGGCTTTTTGAGCCGCTGTTATGCCTCAATTTACTTCCCTGTGGGCACTGTCAGCGAGTAAGGCTATGGGAGACATGACAGGCAGCCTGATGAATGCCATTTTGAAGATGCCAGAATTAAGATATGACAACCCAGCTGTCATTCTTGTCCTACTAACAGACTTGCTAACAGCTCTAATGGTCCATCGTGGGAGGAAAACCTTGAGGTTGACTGATTTATCACAACAATCACTGTGATGTCCTTCTGTTTTTCATAGTTTTCTCACAGCTGAGGTGAGGCTCAGGTTGTAATTGCAAGATAGTTTGTCACTTGGTTGCGAAGTAGCTGAATTGAAAAGAACAGTCTCTACGGTGCAAAAGTTCATATAGTCCTTATGCAAACACATTGGCTGGCTAGCTTGTTTTGAGAACTCTGAAGAGCAGAGAGGCGGTGGCTACATTGAGAGTTAAAATCCGGAACATATGACTTGGAGTACATGGGAATTAAACCCTGCATGGCATGTACGGTTATGCATACTTATATATATTGTATATATATAGATCACTCGGATTTTCCATGTCACCACCTCAGGACAAAACATGGACTCCTAATACGACAACTTGTAGGAATATCCTTTCCCAGCAATTTTCTGCTTGCTGATGAGATTGGCACAGTTGCATGATGAGTTGCATTTTACTGCAGAAAGTAATCACTTGGCCTGTGTTCTGTGAGCTAATAGTAATGGATTTGGACTCCACATTTGGCGTTTGTTGTCTGCCCTGGCCATCTCCATGCCAGGAGCCAGCAGCTTACTTGGCAAGTTGAATGCATGAATTTCCTGCACCAGAGGGAAGCATGAAGAAGTGTCAGTATAACAGGTTTATACTCCCATCTTTGGAATCACACTTTAACCACACTCAGCCGTGAGACTTTTCCTAACAGATGGGGGATGTCCTCTGGAGAAAATCTATTTCTGCTATCGCTTCAAGCTTGCGTCGTGAAAACAGCGAAAGGCATGGGAACCCAATAAAAATCTAAATTAACTCGAGCGAAAATACTGGTATGTTTATTTAAGCATGAGGAGATCTTCTCACATGAACATTTTGCTGGTTCGTTTAAAGAGGCACTCGTGCGTGTGGCATTTAGGCTCAAAAGGACTTTGAAGCTTCACTCCGAATGAAAATGGATTCAAGTGCGGAACTGTGGGGGAGAAGAGGGGAAAAAGATTTTTTTTTTTTTAAATGTGAGGAGCTCTCAGGGTGACTAATATCACCACCCGCTGTCACCCTGACACTGCCATAAGAAATATCATCATTCTGCTGTCAAATTAAAAATGCACTTTATAACCAAGCTGTGCGTCTCCTGACTGATTTCGACATGTTTATGATCTCCATGAGCAAAGAAGCAAAAGTGTAATTTCATAGGGTAGTATGGCAACATAAGACCCAAAGAGGAGGATGTTTGATTGACTATTAATGCTTCAAAAATGGTTCAAAAGTGGTTTGGGGTTATTTTTTCTGAATAGGCTATATATTATCAAGCTAATTCAGATTCAATGTCCAGCATTTAGGGAGTCACCAGATGAGAACATTAATAACAAACATATAGAAAAACCAGAGCCATGTCATACCAGCAATTGCGAAAAGATTTTACAAAGTTCAACCTTTGACATGCAAGTTTTCACCACTGACCAAGAGCCAATGCTGGCCTCTGAGATAATGCAGAGCCAGACAGTCTGACTTTCATCCACTTTAATTGAAACCTCCTCTGTTGGAGAATAAACTGCCTCACAAATGAGGTGTGTTTTTTGAGAGGTATTTCAATGCCCGTGTCTTTTAAATGACGTGTTTATTTCTGTTTATGTGTTCAGCCTACTTATTAGGCTAAACACAAAGAGAGCTTGTGAAACTGCACGCCAACTTCAAGAGATATCTCCGCGACACAATACAAAGACGTCACTGTAGGTTGTTGTTTTTTTTGCCATAATGTAAATATTTAAGCGATGAGCATTTAACTAGAAATGTTCACTAGTGTAGCACGATGAAGAGAGACAGAAAAGCAGATAACATAAAATATGCACATAAAAAAAAGAAACAAACTACTTTGTACTACTGATAGGTTTCACCACAGATGGTTTTCTTCAGGTAAAATTGAAGAAGTGAACACACCTGTATTTAATAGACTAAACGAGTCATCTGATGTGAGACAGAAAGATAAGAGACTGATTTGCTCACTTCAGCAATCTCATTGTGTTAATGTGATACACCTGATCTGTGGCTCTCTGATGATAACTGGGACTTGGAACATGAGTTGATTTGACTTTACTGATTGGTGTAATAGAGTAAAATATTTATGTAATTTTGCGATCACACTTGCGAGATACAGATTGGGAATTTTGTCCTGGTGTGGCAGGTTATCCAAGGTCTTCACATACAGATCAAATAAAAGACTTTGCGAATAGAGTAAACGGTTGAGTGTGTAATATATAGTATTCATATAAAATATATATTCGGAGTCCAAACAGCTGGAGTCTGGTGTGCTCGGAATAAGACCTGTAATATCTCCAACTCAGGTGATACTCAATACAGATGTAGAGACAACGAAACCTCTCGCTACAACATGAACAACCCTGAAGGAAAAATTCACAGATGCTGACATATAAATCAACGCTGATGGACCATTAGCCCATCTAAAAATAACTGTGCCACATTAAGGGACTACTTTTTCAATAACTGATAATGAATATAATCATGGGGGCCTTCATTAACATGATCATTACAGCACCACTAATCATGCAGTGGCAACAATTAAGGAGCGCATCAAGGGCTTTATATTTCAAATTATCTCCAGTTTAATTTGGTCATAGGAATATTTCATGTGGAAGGTACAGGAGTGCCAGGTGACTCACAAAATAAAATGAACGCTTTTTGGTGTAATTTATGAAACAAAATTTTATTTCATCCCATCCTGACATTAGGATGATTTTCTAATTCGGAATGCCCGACTGGATAACATAATTACGGAACACAGCTGCAACCCTATTACTTACATCAAACAGCACCAGTTCCTGCAAAGTTCACACTGGGAACACCTCCAGTTTACACACACAATGATAATTGGTTGGAAATTTGGTGAAGTCTTGCGTCATTTTGGTTAGATGTTGTTCGTTTAGATGTTGTAGGGATGGCAATGTTGGTTGGTTTTTGTCACGTCCCTCTGCGTCTCTACGCTAAGTGTACCATTCTGTGTCTGGATGAAAAGCAGCAGGCTTTAAAGTACCACCAGCATCAGGATGAAACGATCAAAGCAATTGGATGGTGCAACATATTTTTTAAAGTGACAAAGTCCCAAGTGGGATGGAGGTCTTGCAGGGTTGAGTAGCGGGTCACACATAATACTTTCAACCAGGAAACTGGAGTTTGTGTCCCTTATGAAACCAAACATCGCTGAAAAAAGACATCAAAACAATGAGGAACAGTCAAGGTCGTCCTTGGTCGTCAAGAGCGTATTAACACCTTATGCATGTTTTTCATTTTCGTCATGATTCTCTTCCAGGGAAGGGTGGGCAAAAAAAGTTGCTAAAGGGGTAGTGAAACAGTCATTAGGCCTATATGCTAAACATCACTGTGAGCTTGTTAGCTTGTTGACGTTAGCATTTAGCTCAAAGCACTTGAAGACACTTGAGTGTTTAGACAAAGCACACATCCCCAGGCTTTGTGAATCAGCTTCATAAATGCAGGCTATAGAGATTAAAGGGAAAAAGACTGCAGAGAACAGAAAGAACAGAGACGGTGCATGTTGCTGGTATCTAGAGAGAATAAACCGAAAGCGGCCTATCTTTTTTATCTGAATACACCTTTATCCTTTTTTTAAGCTAAAAAACATGTTCTTGCATGTTAGAGCTATCAGTGAAACAGCTGACTTACAATCAAATAAGTCTGTCTGCACCTTCATATATATTTAAACTATGTTTAAAAAAAAAAAATTTCATATGAAAATATTTTTATCATGTCTTCACAATGACATACTGGTGAATTCTCAGCTCCAGGTTAAGAGAGCTGTAGATCTTGTTTCATAAACAGAGCTCTGTATATGCAACATGTGCCTGTAGCTATGAGGAACCATGGTGACATTTACCATATGTGACGCAAAGAAAGGCAGCAAGCCACTAGAGATAGTAGAAGTGACACAAATTGGTCTAATCTACTGTATAGTCAATTAAAGTGGCAATGAATTTGTTTTTACTGGCCCTCAGCACAAAATAACTGTAATAAAGGGTGTTCATCAATGCCAACAACTCAGTGGGAATTGGATAAGACCAAATCAGCAGATCAGATCAATCCTGACAGTAATATCTGGGACTGTGGCACTTCTCTGCGCTTGCGTCACAGCTGATGTCTCTGTTGATGGCAGAAATGGAAACTCATGCGAGTTGTGCTGCTCACATCTCCCACATTTCCTCTGCTCTTGGATTTCCTTCTGGCCCCGTGTGCCAAGCCAAGTCTCCTGCACCTTGGAGACCAAACTTAGGAGGAGAGGGGAGACACCATCTGTCATTCTTGTTGACACCTCGTTATGAAAATGGTGGTCTCAGAGGCCACACCACATGGCACAGTGGCATGAAGCCGCCTGTTGTTGGCTCCATTCACCGGAAGTCGGTAAGCCAACGGGGGTCAAGTCAGAGGAGGCCGCTTTGGCCTTGGTGATGTGCTGAAATGTGTACGCGATGACAGAAAGAAAGAAAGAAAGAAAGAAAGAAAGAAAGAAAGAAAGAAAGAAAGAAAGAAAGAAAGAAAGAAAGAAA
>JBBPCS010000878.1:3252661-3279153 GCA_037974645.1 Hollardia meadi
GAAAGAAAGAAAGAAAGAAAGAAAGAAAGAAAGAAAGAAAGAAAGAAAGAAAGAAAGAAAGAAAGAAAGAAAGAAGAGGCTAAGGGAAGGTGAACATACCTTTGAACTGTAAATCACATGACTGAAACGACATGGGTTTTGGCTGTTACGTACAAATACAAACAGAAAGCACTTGAGCACAAGGCTGAAAATATCATGCATGCCCCACAGCTTCCAAAGGATTTCTCAGATTAAGTCTAATGCAGCCCCTTGGGTCGAGATTGCTTCCTTGTTCCGGGAGATGTGCCCTTCAGTGCGACATGAAAGCGGCAGGATTAGGTGTTGATTAAGCCCGACGTTAACAGAATAACAAGCCGAGCACTTTCTTCGAGTTCTCTAACGCCACAAACTTTGTTCACTGGATGTATTTGTGGGGAAATCAATAATTTTCAGAAATATAGTCAGTATAAAAGTTACATGTCTAACTTTAAAAACACAGAAATATATAATTCGTGATCTTATCTTATTTTTTAGCAATAAAATGCACCCATCTTTACTTTTTTACACTCCAGCCTCTCCTGGTCTAGTGTGACAAGTAGATTAACTTCCCTTTAAAAAGGAGAGAGGCAACAGTGTATTTGAGGGGAAAAAGCTCAACTCTGTGAGGCACGAAATCCATACGATAAACTTCACTGGGCAGAAGCCATATTGTTGATTTGCCAGAGTAACCTGTGGATCGAACTTGTAAATAAAAATCAACACGAAGACGAGGCTGTGTAAAAAATGATTGTGTTATTTCTCCTCTCTGAAGTTTCGTTCATAGTCTGGAGTTGAGATGGAAGATAAACCAGGATATTACTGTCTCAGTTGGTGTTTTGGATCTAATAAAAGAAGCCAAGCAAAAAAGCTTTTGATAAATGTCAAGGCATCACTCCACTGGTCAGAGAAATCGCACTCTACTGTTGGCTGATGTCTCCCACATTTTGGCTGAGCAAACAGACCGATAAATCACAAGTTAATAATAACATAAATATCTGAATCTCAATCTCAAACCTCCATACACAATGCAATAAATGAGAGTAAACACGAAAGGTGCATATATACTGAATGTACCCACTTGCTAGTGAACAAACTGCCTGGTAACATTCAGTTCCTGACCATTACCAGTTACATATCCTTAGATACTGGACAAATTAAATACGCTAAAGACTGTACAAGGACTTAGTGTCTGTGATGTGACCCATAGGTGATTGGTAATCCAAGTTTGGTCAGGAGTGAGGAAGCCTAGGTAGCACAGAAACGATACAGTTTTGTGGAAAAATGTACAGAAAGCAGTGTAAAACAGAAAAATTAAGCCAAATGATATTATTTGCTCATCCTTTTTGCCATATACTCAATCGAAAGTGACAGTGCAAAGACAATATATTTAATGTTTTACCTCATCAACACCATTGGTTTTTGTAAATATATGCTTATTCTGCCAGCAATATTTCAAACAAGTTGGAAACACCTGTTTGGAACATTCCACAGGTAAACAGGTTGGTATGAAAGGCATCCTCCAAAAGGCGTTCACAAACAAGGATGGGGCGAGTTTCACCACTTTGTGAAACACATGATTACTGTGTGAGTAAACACAGTTTGTTTGCAAATGATTGCAAATGATTGTTGACAGGGTTAGTTGGGTTGGACTCGCTTATGTCACCTACTGTAGTAGGTGATGGGATGGGAAAGCAACTCGGTATTTTCCTCACTGCTTAAGTGAAATGTCACAAATATGGCAGTGTCTTACTGATAAGGTTTTTTTTCCCACTTTTCTCAGAGTGAGACATAAAATGTGAAACATAATTTAAGCCCTCTGCGAGAAACTGTGACTGCTCCAGCAGAAGGGTTTGACCTGAGTTGCCTAGCAGGATGCTGTCAATCATCGTGACAGACACAGGGCCCAAGGCACTGACAGTGAGGAGGAGTCACATGAGCAAAAGGAAGAGTGTTTGCTGGGTTCATGTCAAATAAAACATCCATATAAAGAGGAGGATGAAGGAGCACTCCCTCCAGCTTCTGATGTTCACCCACCAGCAGTTTATGGTTATCTGACAAATGACTCCTAACTGCACTCAGGATAGGTCAGCGAAAATTCCAGTTTTGGCAACATTCTGGAAAACATCCACTGAGATTCAACTAAGCCCAGTAGCTGGAGGCTGAACAATGAGATGTTGATTGCCCCACGAACAAGCAGAAGTGTGTGTGAAACTGGAATTTAGAGCTCTGACAAGTTAGGGCTTAAGCATTTGCCAGCAATGTATAACCGTTGTCCACTGACAGGAACATTCCAAGGCTAGTCTGGGGAAAATAATGACTCTTTTACAATTGTTTTTTGTTTGTTTGTTTGTTGCAAGGGCAAGAATGAGCCTTCAAACTTCCAAGCTACTTTTGCGTGTGCGAGAAATGCCCGGATGTATACTTGGCAAGAAGTTTTATGTATGTGACGTGAGCTTACTGCACATACTCAACAATGGCGGACTGCCAGGCTGACGGTTATAGCATCACACTGTGGTTTGTTTTACAATTTGCATGCGCTATATTTCATCACTTAATTCACTAATGGAAATACAGAGAGCTTCTCATCTAACTCGAAATAGATTGAGCATATTTCTCAAAATGTGAAACTGTTCTTTTTTTAAAAAAACAACCTTCCACTGCTCTCAGTCTGCTGGTTTCTCTCAGATATGCTGATCAACATCGGAACAGCATTAGCATTCAACACCTGACGAGTCGGGTTATTTCACTGTGCAAATGTTGCTGTGCCATTTACCTTCAAGGAGTCTCATGCCAAAGGTGAAGTATGATTCGACCGTATTACTCAACAAGTTAAACAGTATGTAAATGTCTTAAGTCAATAGGTCCGGTTTGCTCAAAAGATTTCTTCTTCAGGTTGCCTTTGAACTGCAATTCTTTTCAAACAAGTAGACTATGTCTTAGTCTGGTTCTCTGTCACAGACAACCACAGCTGATACCATCATACACATGCAGTCTATAGATGACCCAAAAATATATTTTTTTGCATTTAATGATTGTCGGGAGAAGTAAGGCAAAGTCACTGCTTACCTCTAATTCTTATCTACTTAAATATGAAGCCACTGAATGCAAGAATTGACCCTTGAACTGCACTTTTTCATTTCTGCTCACTGTGCAAAGTCCAAACAAGCTGCGGAACATCTTTAAACTTGATGAGCAAAATATCGTTCACTTTCATTTCTTTAATAAGTTCGGGCTGCACCAAAGGTCTCCAGTGAGGTGAAGGTCGGAATTAAAATGAACCCTGGCTTCATAATTGGTTGGGGTTTTTTTTAAGTAGATATGGATGAATTGTGATCTGACAGCTGTACAGATGCAGGCTGTCCCCTACAGAGGGAAATCAATCAGGTTATAACAAAGCATGAAATAAGGGTCATGAAACCATCTTCATCTGCATTATTATGTCCAAAAACTGTCCAGTAAGAGAAACTCTGTGTTTCTGTTGGAAAATTAGGTTTTCAGTGATAGAATACTGCAAAGAACGATATAATGAAATATGAAATATGGGTATAAAATTTGTATAACGGACAATTACAGCATGTGTGCAGGCTGTGCACTTTAACAGCAATGTAGAGAGATTAAGATACATGATGATGCACAATAATGAATGAGAAAAGATGTTTTGTACCAGGCTATATGCATGTGTGGCTGTGATTAGCCATCCTCCATGTCGCCATGTACATCATGTCCTAATGTGCTTGCTGCATCACTTTTCACAGGATCCAAACTCCAGATGGAAGCACCATATGTACAGGAACTACTTTATACGGTATCTGACGTGTGTTTATTCAAACTCACACCAGACGTTCCAAGTTCATTGCTTGGGTAAAGTATGCAAAGTGCCCTTAAAATGACTCACTTCCCCTTTTCAAAGAAATATGATAAATACCTGAAACTTGAGATGGTAATGGTTTGAAAGCGTTTACACAGGTTTCTTGGGGAAAAAAAGACAGAGAAGAACAGGCTGCATGGGCCTTTTCGCAACCTCATAAATGAGCAAACACGAAGAGTTTGAATGCTCTTGGATCAGGCAGCCTCAATGTGATTTAAAGCTCCTGCATTCTGCTGCTTTCTTTTTCTTCGGCTGTACAGCATTTAATTGTCAGCCTCGTTTCTGTGCACCTTTGATGGAATAGATTATAATCACCCAGCCGGCTGAAATAAGGCAGGAACCAGTCAAGTTAATGCTTTATTTAATGAAGTTATTATAACTCAGGTTCAGGAACAAGACCACGCCACTATCTCCCTCACTAACCCCACCACCTGTGCCCCGATAATCCAACCACCTGTGCCTCAATTATTCAAACAACCACGCAGAACCTACAGTACATAGGTGAATCTAATTATGTCAGTATTTTGTTCCCTACAGGGAGGAATAAGACATTAAAGTTTAACACTAAATCATTTACCTCAAATGGGACTCTGCTTGGTAACCAACTGACAGTTCACTAACAAAGACCACGCCGTAGGATAGTATTAAAGTAGTTTATTTGGAATAGCTTGGAGATTTGGAGTGGATGGGACGAGGGTTGAGTTCGGTAGGATGATTAAGGGTCGAGGAGAGGGATGAATGGGTCGAACGGAGTCGTGGGGTGGATGATGCATCTAGGAACCCAGGGTTGAGACTCAGAGTGGGGGCATGTCTCAATTAGCTAAGGGCTGAAGACGAAGGGGTTAATAGACTCTAACCTTTATTGCAGCATTTCACTGATAGGATTTTCATCAGGCAAGAATGAGACAACCATAGACCTCATACATTGTAGGGAATTTTGGGGTTAATTTTAAGTTATGTTATATTCAAGAACTAGATGTTTACATATGCACACCATCAGATATTGGGTGGTTGTTTGTAGCCTTAATGTTGCCACGCTTGCAAGTCTTTTAAAGTCCTGACAAGTGAAGACAAGTCAAAATATCGCTGTCATTGAATGTAATTGTGTGAAGAGTTTAAAAAAAAAAAAAGACAGAAAAATGTTAAAAGCCAGAGAAAAAAGAGAGAGTCTGGCCGCCTTAAAGTGTTTCAGAGGAGAGAGTGAGAAGGTGCTGATAGACAAGCTCCCCAAATAGGCTGGGGATTCACGTTCGGCTCAAGTATTTCAAATTTCACTTTTATGAGAGAAAGGGCTTCACAGATAAGGACTCTCTTCTCTCTCAGCTAAAACCTTGAGGTATACATTATTTCCCTTCACATGATTTCCTCTGAAAAAGTCAGTCCCAAAAACAGCTGTCCAAAAGTGGTGGTCTTTAAGTCAGTGTCATACTGAGGCCAGGACGGTAATACTGTCTAGCTGTGACTTAACATGTTGACCTTTCTGCCTATCCTTATGCTAATTCTCTTCAAAACTGCATCACCATCATGATAATAGCCGCTATGTCAGGCACCATTTCACCTCTATTCGTGGAATATTCTGTCCGTGGTGTGCAGGACTTTTCCAAAGATGTTCCCGCTGTCAGATCTCCTGCCTTCTTGGATTTGGATTCCAATAACGGCTGTTTATTTTCATGCATGTTGTTGTAGCGAAATATCTTTGGCGTTCAACGGGGTTTTTGGGAAATCACTGCTGCTACAACACTGACACAACAAATCCTTCTACAAGAAACTGGCTTTTCTCAAAGTGCTTTTGTCCCCAAATGTATTCATACTGTGTGGCTCCAATAAAATTTATCAAAAGGAGGCAGAGATGAGGTTTGTTTTCCCCCTCCATCACTCCAGCAAACGGTGAAATATTCTGGTCTGGAGAGTTGAGCATGAATGAATTATACTTCACTCAGGGAACATATTTTCAACTCAGAGTTTCTTCAGCCATATGAATCTATCAACTTTGTCTGCCTGTTTAACTGTCTGTCTGCCAGGCTGCTTATATGATTCATCCCATTGACACAAAGTTCAGACGTTCACTAACAAAATTTATTCATCCTGCAAATGGACTTTTTACGTGGTTGTTAATCAGTTTTTATTGCCCGTGTTTAATACGCTTCTCTATCATTCTCATGTGTCCTTGAAATAAAGATGCCCTATCGTCGTAGGACTTTTGTTCAGTTGTTCACAGAAGGCTTCAGGGGGAGGAAAAAAAGAACTCCCAATGTGGGACTGTTGAGTGATGATTTAATATCATTCCTTTTTGTGTTTTTTAGACACAGTTATTTATGAGAGCTTCTCTGGAAATAATCAGACTCCAGATGACTAAAGCTTTTGTCCTCCATGCACGAGTACTCAAAACCAACCAGATTGTTAAGAGAGCATCCTCAAGGAAGAGCTTTTGTACCGGGTATGCCAGAACTTTTACTGCACATGGAGCTTTCACCAGAGATGTTTTAAACAACAGACAACCTTTCCTTAATTGAGAGTGCGCTGCTGAGGTAGAGACAGGCCACAAACAAAGCTGATTTTCTCCTGATTTGTCTGTTTGAAAGATGTATTTTGAATCTTTGGAAGGTACGTGGCTTATGAATAACGGGTCCTGTTCTCCCATTAGAATGAATCTGTCGAAAGAGGCAGGGCAGTGTTGAAACCCACGTGACAGATACAGGAAATAACTCTTAAATTGATGGTTTCTGAGCCAAATGTGACGATGTGACAAAGGGCAGATTGGACACTACAGAGAGTCACTATTGTCTTTTGAGGTACAAAGAGGTATTGAGAGACACAGACATCTGTTGATAATCTGTTGATAATCTTAGTTCATGTTTGAATTTTTTTAACTAAACATTAAACTAAACTAACTTCTCAATATGTTAAGTTTAGGGTTTTTAACTGGACCCAAAACGCAGACTCTTAACACTAGGAAAGCTTTGTAACTAGACAGGATGCAATGCAAACAGCGGAGTGGCGAACCGGGGTTTATATACTGCAGGTGGAGTTAACGAGTAGATTGGCCACAGGTGCTTCACATGAGAAGGCGGGAGATTCACACACATGTAGGAGGAGAGCGGCCGTCTGCCACGCCCTGCTGAAGACGCGGTTTATTATCAAAACTCATTATTTTCAGATTACTTTGGTGAAGACTGTAAAATATCCTTAATGTATTCTCAGCTTTGTTACTGTTATTAAATTAAAAAGAAACTATGAGCCATTGGACAGTGCCACACAAAAAAAATTGTAACACAAGGAAATTCTAATTATTTAAAAAAAAAAAAAAAGGATAATTTATGACCAGCTGTTATCTGGAGTTGTCATAGCTCTAGAGGGGTGAATAACATAAATATGCACACACATTAAACTCACACACTGCTGTACTGTCACACCATTTTCAGCCACAGAAAGAGCTGCGAGGTTGTGATTCACAAGAGCTACTTGACTCGCAGATATGGAAAGGCTTTGTGTTTTTAAATGCAATCAGGGGCCTTTGTTACTCTCGTCTCTCTCTAAAACAAAACGGCTCTCAAGTCCTCCCCTGATTATAATCAATGTGTGTGGGTGATGTGGGTTTTAAAGTGTTTGCACCCCATAATTTCTGTGTCCACTCCAGGTAATCAGGTAGCAAACAGCATCGTTTTCCCCCCCGGGCGCAACACTTCACACTGTCTTATATGTATGTACACTCTCTGTGTGGGAGGAGCACATTGATTTGAAACAGCCAGTGTGTGTGTGTGTGTGTGTGTGTTTGTGCCACTGTGTTGTTGTCATTGTTATCACATAAATCACATTTTTCAAGCACATCCGCGAACGTTCTGCTATTTTGGAGACCTTTTTCTCTTAGTGGCAGATTTTGAGGACCTGCATAAATTGAATAGCTCTAAATGGCCCTGAGGAATGGCATTTGATTGGTGTGAGCCTGAATGTGAACATTTCAACCAAGTCATTTGCCCCAGTTTCAACTAAATCCATTTAATGCCGAAAATCAATGTGGGTTAACTACCTCATGTGCTCCTGACAGCTTCCTTTTCATTCGACTGAACTTCAAGTCTGTGGATTTCCCAGAATTAAATACTTCAGATTTGACAGCAATAAAAAAAACCTTTGGCCATTCAACTTTTCAAAGAGACAGTTGTCTTTAAACCAGGGCATGATGAACTTACTGAGCGGTGGACTAGTCTTAAATCTGTGACAAATTGTGTGTATTTTAGATGGTGGAATGGAAACTACTGTGTTTCAAAACTGACATATTTTGTTGATTTACTTTTTGGATTTACACATATTCACTCAATACCACTGTCACGCCTGTATGTGCTCCCTGTGCTGTTTGTTCCCCCCCTGCCCTTTCCAGTGCTGCCCAGGTGTTCCACATCTTGGCTGCTCAATGAGACGCACCTGGCCCGGCTAGCCGGCGTTCTAACATGAATGTCATGATTGTCTTTGCAGCTATTGCTGTGCTTTAATATGTGGACTTCTGAATACACACACCCAAGTATAAGCTACTGCTTCTGTTACTAACATTGATTATTCAACATAGTCGGCTCAGTTGGAAGATCTTGTGTTGAAAATGAGTGCGTACTTGTATAGAACACCTCTAGTTCACATTTGTTCTGTGTTTTTGGGACTGCACAGGTTTTATTTAATGAGCCTCTAATACATGCAATAAACAAACACTATTAATATGTTGGATAGGTTCTGGAAAAGTAAAGGAAAAAAGTGTCAAGAACTCTAGTGGGCTTTTTAACTACATCATACTGCATCCTGCATTTTGAAAACCATCACCAGAACACACGACATACACAGTCGATCTAACTCCTAATCACTGACCTTTATAATGAATTTCTTGCTGAATGTCTTGATTGTGATTAGGCTGTTCCACTTCCTGATGCTGAGATTTGCCTTCCTCGAGTAGATGATGATAATATCAGCTTTAATTAAACAAAATGGCAAAGGGCTTAATTATTTGTCCACAGCAGTGTTTTTAAGTGCAGAGAATGTCACCTTGTGCTACAAATCAGGCTGATTAACAGCCACAGATGTGTGCTGGTATCCTCTACTGTTGTTTGTGATGCCAGTGAAGATGAAAGATGTGTTTTTCCTCTAAGGCAACCCGTGTTGACCTAAGAGATGTTTTCAAAGGAAGAAAATAGAAGATAGTGATAGCAAATAAAACAATGTAAGTTCATTTTTGTAAAGGCTTCACTCCCTAAGGCTATCGCTATAGTGGGTTTATCCCTCACGCATCCGCGCCACACTGAAAACATCCACGCTCACCTGCAGTATGGCCCGACACGCTGTCTGACCTTGTGTATAAATTACATACAATCGATTTACCATTTTTCTTCATTTGTTGCTCTAAGCGCTTAAATCAATCATCAAGAGCAATTAGATACTGTTGATCTAAAGAGCAAGAAGATGTTGAGATTTCTCCAGAAGGTGGTGTCCACATGGGCCACTAGCAATAGTAGGGTTGAGCAAATACTCACCTGAAACAAGTAAAAAACAAATTCTAAATATAGAAATTTCTGATTAACCTGTATAAGTTTCGGGCTTAAATTAACTTCTGGTGCAATACAGGTTATTTAGTTGGTTGAACAGACACAGATAATGATGTACTCACTCCTATACTAATAGAGTCCAGAGTTATGATATGTAACTAACATGTGCATTGAAGGAAGTGGCATTTCAACGCCATCAGCTGCTTATAGCTCAGCGATGTGGTTATGAATGATTCATGCAGCGAAATTCTTTTTAAAAAAGATTTGAGAGGCAAAATGTGTAAAGAAGCTAGAGGAGAAGATTAGCAAAGTGTGATATCTGCTAAATGTCTTGTGCAGCTGGGAGCGTCTCACACGCCATCTGGCAATTGTGGCTTTTTACAGATTCTTGGACACAGACAGGAAAAATAAGACGCATGACTTTCTGTCCTCCCTGCGTTACTCACGTCACACAGACAGTAAAACAGCATGCCAGATTATTTTAAAAAGGCAGTTCATGTAGTGTGTCCACGTCTTCTTCTTCAACTGCTATGAAATGAAAAATGACCCGGAATTAAAAATTCAGACTGACAATCATTCTCTGCCTTGTGGGAATTAATCTCAGCCGATATTTCCCATAATTCCTCTAATCCCTTGTCCTTTAGGGGGGGGGGTAATTTTCCTCATCAATGAGAAAAGGCCTCACAAAAAAAAATGCAACCTCATGAGCTGCAGCTTCCTTTCTTGTGACACTCACTGTAGGCAACATTAAAGACAGATTGACAATCATAATTACTATAAGTGCATAATGGGCTTGAAATATTATATGCTGTAATGCACGGTGTTGAGGAAAACCTAAGGCCAGCAAGCAGAAATGAAAACATCACCTTCAGTGTGTTTCTCGACAACATGACCTCGAGCTGCTGCAAGACGACTGATAACTGTATTACAACAAACAAGAACAGCAGCAGCCCAGGGCTACAGCATCACATGTACCTCAGGGGTGTGAACAGGGTGTCAACATGTGATCAGATGCATTTATATTTCTGGAGCAGCTGAAATTCTAATTTAGGAGAAAAATACAAAAAGAGGTGGAGGAGGACTTGAGTTTATAGCATCGAGGTATTTTACTATGAAAACCAGCTAACTGGTTTTTATGTGGTTTAAGTGTCCCGTATGAGTCTATAGCCACGCTAGCACTCGGTGGTTGGTTCAGACATTCATGTTCCCGTCAGGATTAATTACAACTTTGGTGGGACAGTAACTTTTCCTTTTCCTCATATCAAAAAAATGTATATGTCCAATACCTACAAAACTAATCACATTACCTTTTGCAAATTTTAGCATGCTAAAACTCCAAACTAAGATGCTGAGCATGATAAACATACCTGCTAAATACCTGCGAATTGTCCAAATCCATCCGTGTAGTGCTTATAATGTTGGTTTCTAACTGTAGCCTGGTAGATGGTCTATTCTTATCACTCAGTCTTGGCTGACACTTATATAACATAATGTTTTTTAATTGCACATTTAAAAAAAAAAAGAAGTCCTATACATAGAGCTGGTCTTTGGTGCTGAGGCGTGTCTGAAATTAATTTTTTCTCACTGATGTCTTCTTTCATGCTTGCCAGGATACCATTAAATTAAAGTTGTCTGCAACTCTCGTAACTCTAAAATGTTGGATTCACTTAACTCCTCTCAACTTTGAAGAATTTGGGGTTTTTTGTTTCTCTGTGCAACGTGCAGCATCAACAGGCCCTAAAAAAAATACCTAAAATGAAAGTTCCCCTCCAGACGAGTTCTCAAGTACATAAATATACTCTGCTATGATTGATATTTTATTTAACATGGTTTTCCCACATTAAAAAGTTTTAGAACCCTGAAAAGGGAGATAGAAGCACATCTACTCTTTCTCCCTCATTGAGAAAATCTGGATCTATGAATCACAGGCCTCTGGCTGGTGAAAGATCAGCTAGCATCAAGATTGGGAGAGGAAACATGGGAGAGATTCGGACCCAGATGAGGAGTCTGTTGTGCGCCAAAATCGGCGACTAGCAGACGTATCAGAATGGTAAGTGTAGTTGCGTCAGTGTTAGCGGTCGTGAAACGTACAATAATATCTTCTACGATTTTACAGTGTGTTCACATCTTGGTAGCCAACCAAGTTCACCTGGGAACTGGCTCATTGGTAGTAGTCGTATTTGCAAATTAGTTAATTAGCTTTCAAACCTTGGACCGATACAAGTCAGTATAGTCCAGGTAAGACATTTTAGGGGATGTAAAACATAAGTAAAACACATTTTTCCTGGATGGGGTATTTATGTTTTTGAAATTGCACCAGATTACCTACTGTAAGAGGAGAATTCAAACAGATAAATTGAGATGTTTGTTTTTTTTTAAATATTGACTCTGCACTATTTAAATTTTGACATTAAGAATCATCAGTTCCTGATAGCTTTTTCTCTCTCTCTCTCTCTCTCTCTCGTGTGCTTCCACATAGTTTCTGCCTGTAATACACCAAAAACTATATGCTTTCAAATGCACGAAGAAAGTCATATTGTAACATTAACATTTAATGTTGTTCTCCAGTTCTAGATTGAAAACACAATGGCTCCAGGAGCGTGTTCGACAGAGTGCACAAGACAGATGGGAAGTGACATGTGTGTCCTGAGGGCATGATGTCAGACTGCAGAGTCATTGGACCTCAGTGGTGTTGTGTGTATTAGTTTGTGTAACATCTTGGTTCTGCACTTCTCTCAGACAAAAAGTATCATGTAAACACATTATTCTCCTTCACTCTCATGTCAAACTGCCAAACTCCTCAAAGCCGCATGTACAGTAGTAACCCCAGCTGTGCTCCCTCACGCAGCAGCAGCAACAAATCCATCCTGTCAGGAGTTGTTTTTTTTGTCACCCCTCCAAATTGCCGCTGCAGTGGGGCCTTTGATGCAGACGAGCCCGGGCGTCGGATGGATGGTATGTTGGGCGACGGTAGCTGAGGTGTCAAGTCATTGAAGCGTTTCGGGCTGAATTGGATGCCAGTTTGTTCAATAAATAAACTCTGACTGGAGAGGAAAGTGGGCAGCAAGAGGACGAGATGTGGGAGGGATGCTGGCATTTCCAATTCATTTAGAGCGTGTGACAGCAAGGACACAGACTGAGCTTTTTGGTGTTGGTTGGTGGTGGTTTGTTTAATTTAAACTCTGTATGTACACACATTCCCTGTAGCCTTTTTTTTGTGAAAAAAGTGGAAGAACCATATGTGTTTTGCTTGTTTGCTTTTCTGTTTGTCAGTAGTGCTTATCTGTGTGTGTGTTTTGTTAACTTGACCTAGATAAAGTCTCAAGGTGAAGACCATAGTTTTGAATTGTCATCCATCCTGGATTCAGACTTTTTTAATAGGTGCCAATAAAATGTACATTTTATCACAGAGTCTCCTTCAGTTCAGCATCTGAAATCTCACTTTAGTCGTCTTCCAGGCCTTTTGGTGTTGCTGAGCTTGCCAGTGGATTCCTTCTTCTTAAGAATGTACCAAATTGTTGATTTGGCCACTCCTAATGTTTTTGCTCTCTCTCTGATAGGTTCATTTTGTTTTTTGAGCCTAATGATGGCCTCCTTCACTTGCATCAACACCTCTTTGAACTTCATATTGAGAGCTCCCCTGAACAGCTACCAAATGCAGGTTCAACACTTGGTATCAACTGCAGACTTTCTATCTGCTTAATTTGTCATGAAATAACGAGGGAATAGGCCACACCTGGCCATGAAACTGCTTGTAAATCAATTGTCCAATACTTTTGAGCCTCTGAAAATGGGGGACTATGTGTAAAAACGGCTGTAATTCCTAAAAGGTTAATGCGATACATTTGTTGAACCCCTTGAATTGAAGCTGAAAGTCTACACTTCAAGTACATCTTGATTGCTTCTTTTGAAATCCATTGTGGCGGTGAAGATGAGCGCTGATACGTCACCAAAAAGAAGCCCAATGTGCAGCCAGCCTTGGTTTAGATGCAGCAGATGGATTTAATTTAAATGCTCAACAACACCATGAATAGAAAGCCTCACTCGCACACTGAAGACACAATTAGGAATTTTTGATATCTACAGAGTTCCTAGTTGTATTTTCCCAACTCCTGACAGCCTGAATGGTAAAAATAAATAAATAAATAAATAAAAAGAACCCATGAGATGGTGAAATGTCAGATGAGTTGACATGTGGCTAAAAGAGGAGGAAAATGAGTGGGAGATGTGTGAGAGCTCTGCTGTGGGAAACTGCATAAAATGGCAACAGCACAGAGAAGAAAATGCAATCAAACCACTTTTGGTTTTGTTGCATCCACATTTTATGATGCTCATTAAAATGTTACATCCCAGAAAACGAGTACATGAGGGTGGTAAAAATATTATTTATAGTAGATACATTATATGACCCAGTCTGCCCTTGTGCCATCATTGTATATACATCCTGTAATTTTGTTTTACATTCTCATATTCTGCACTGGGATCTTCAGGCATTATATGCAGTTATTTTTACGCCTTTGGCACACTTTTTCAACCTCTTAAACACTGGGAGCCATTCTTTCATCTAAAGGCAATCTACATTTTAATTCAACCTCTTCTAATTCAATATATTACCATAAAAAATATTTATTAATTTCATGTGTATTTGGCTTTTTAATGAGGGGAAATCCATAGCCTGCATAAAAGCACGCACATACCTAATGTGCTCTTATGGCGTCACCCTGTGGTTAAATCTAGGTATTGCTTTGTACTTGTAGGAGGGCAGAGATCCTGCATTAGTAATAATAATAGTAATATCCTTTATTTATTTTAGACATTTTAAACACAAAGCTGCTGTTGCTTTTCTGATTCCCAATAGGAATCAATATTTTAAAAATGACTAATGTCTGCAGACACTAAAGACACACACAGCATCTCTGTCTGAAAAGTGTTTGTATAACCAAATCTGCATTCTGTGAGGAGCATTTTAAACTACCAGCTTTGCGTGCACTATCTAAGACTGTCACTGCCATGCCCTGGTCAGTCAGAACATTTATTTGGCTTTAGAGACGTGCACTACTTTGTGTAAGACTTCACACATGAATCACATGGCCTCATACTGTCTGATCAGGACTTGGGAGCATGAACAACATCCCACAGCCACAGCCTCAAATCATTACAGTCAGAGGTCTTGCAGCTAAAGCCTTACTTGGTTTAGTATGACCCGTAGCTTGCCATGGCAAATGTTAGCAAAATTTAGATGGACAATTGTTGTGTAATGGGTATTCCTGAGTAAGTAACCTTTAATCTACTTGTATTACTGGTACACTTCATTTTAGCATTGATCATATTATTATTTAACACACTTTCTTTTCAGAGTAGCAGGTCTATAGAACATAAAACATTTAAATATTTAACAAATTAAACTTTAATTTGGCACAACGTCCAATTTAATATTCATTTACAAGTCTTTTTGTCTTTTTTTTAATTGAAAGAACATACCCTCTTAAAAGTCATGCCACAGATGTGAGATCATTTTTGTTTTAGTCCATATATTTTGCCTGTTTGGACGATCATTATAACTTCATCAAGTCGATGATGCCAAACAGTGAGAAATCAGATTTTCAGATTAAATGATGTTTTGCACTTGATGTAGCCCAACACCTCTGTGTGTGGAGGAAAGAAAATGACCCATTTACAGCTGGCCTAATAGAAAGCAAACAGAAGCAGCGCGAGTGGAAATGAGACGTGACTTGCTGTTCTGGTTGAGGTGTGACAGGGCATACAGTAGCAGTTCATAAGATTCAGTGCTCTGAACTCTGAAATGTGGTGCTGTACTGCCCCCTGCTGGCCAACATTAAAAACTGAATCGTGTTGTATCTGCCTGCATATGCTGCATCATCTGAAAGGCCAGTGTTAAATAATAAACACAGTAATAAATTGTCTCATATATCTTAATCAAACCATTTTTTTTTATTTTATCATTGATTTTTTTTTTTATTTCATGCTACTTTTAATATAAGGTCACGATTCATGACAGTGGTGTTGATACACCTCTCAACCAATCATATTCCTCCTGCTACTTAAGCTTGCAAGCTCAACAACTGCTGCCAGGCCAGCTAGCACCAGTTAGCTAGAGCAGCAACAACGTCAAAGTTTTATTTATTTAACTTAACAAGATGAACATGCTACCCACCTAGCAGGCTAACTAGCTGGGTGGAAACGTTTATATTACTTAGCAAAGTCAAGACATCTAGTTGGTTAATTCTGCCACATTTTGAGGCTAAAGATGTTCATTAGAGACAGAAACTCTGAAGAGTAGAATGTAAAACGTCTTTGTGGTCACTCCAGCCAACAGGAGCTAGCTAACAATATTAACACTAGCCCCTTACATTGATCCTGATAAGGCGCAATAATCCAAGCTAACATGCCAGCCTAGCAATTTAGCCAGTTAGGCAGGTAGCATGGGCAGCCTTGTTAAGTCTAAATTATATTTTCTTCATATTTAATATTGACCCCTTTGGGGTTCAATAATAATCAATGTCCACGACACTCAATGAAAAAACACAAACACCAGTAATGTTTAACATAATTTATATTTATTTTCTTTTGAACAAAATGTTAATAAATGTATTTGTTTTACGTCCAAAAAAGATCATGACTCGTGGGACGCATTTTTATAAATAATTTCATCCAAGTCTTTTGTAGAAAAAAAGAAAGTAAATTAGCAAACTAAAGCATCTCTAGTATGACAATATGACAACTTTATCATAATTTTTTCTCTATATTTGAACCCTTTTCTCAATTCAAGCTTCATTTTTTTTTGTATATTTTTCTTAAAACCTCTTTAATCTCATCTTTTTAACATCCAACTTAGTCCTACTCATCAACTCACACCACTGCTTTAGACAACAGAAAAATGCGGCAAAAATCTCAAAAAACAGACAAAAAACAAGGAGGCGAACAGAAAACACAGTGAGATTCCAACAGTGGGGGGAGTGCAAGGGGGAGGTCTGGGAAGGGGGAGGGCGGCCATTTTGGGATCCCGCATCCTCAGAACATATTTACAACAGAAAGGACAAGGTGGGGGTTGTTGTTGGTGGTGGTGGTGGTGGTGGCAGTGGTCAGGGAGGGTAGGTGGAGGGGTTAGTTTGGGGTGAGGTTCATCTGCATAGATCCACAGGACTCAGATCATGAACAGCTAAAGATAGAAGGGACGGAGCACAAAGTGTGGGCCTATTACATCCGCTGCTGTCTTCAAGGGAATGTAGTTCTCGTTGTCACAGTTTGTCAAGGAAAACAAACAAACAAAAACAACACGTCACACAAGAATATCAACCAAAAGGGGCATCAGAGAGGAAACTGGGGGAGGAGGGGGAGTAGAGGCGAAAGTCTATGAACTGCATCTTGAAAATCCAGAGGCAAGTGTAGACTTGACTTCCATGTGACATCCCACTCTGATGGTGAGTGCGTGAAGAGCAAACCGATGGGCATTACGTGATGTGAGGCGAGGTAAGGTCAAGATTTGAATGGGGAATGTTGGGCGGGGAGGGGGGGATCTTCATCACCAAGATCAATTTGGAGGTGAAGTTAAAATTCCAATCTGTCTGATCATTAGACGCAACCAGGAGGACATAAAAATGCTTCATTAAGAGAGATTTAGCATCCGTAGTTTTTGGTATATCACTAGTTGTTTACGGTATCAGATTTTAATACCATAATCTCTGTTTGTTCATGTCCAATCTCAGTGCATTCCTCGCTAAAAAGGGGAGTTAAAACTCTTCTTAATCCCCGCATGACCCGTCCTCGTGTCAACGTGCACTTTACTGACAGTGGCCACGCAAAAAAACAAAAAACAAAATACAAGAACAAAAATCAGATGGATCAGCCCTTGAAAACTCCTCGCACTCCTCGCATGCTGACGCTAACACAGCCCTTTGCTAGTCTGTGAAAGATAGCAGTTGATAAGCTCTTCTAAGGGTATTTAAGAGTCGATGAATTGGTTTGATTGATTGATTGACTGGCTGGTCACTTGCACCAACTCAGAAATGCCGAGCCAACAACAGTGAAGATGCCACAAAGGAGGATACTAGCAATGGGTGTTTTTTTGTTTTTTTCTTGCTCCATTGCCAGTATCTGCCTCACTGGGCGTATGCAGCAGAGAGGCACTCAAAGATCTGGGGCTTCATTTATCAAACCAAGCGTAGAACAAGTTCTAAATTGTGTACTGTCTGTAAGAAATTTGGTTCTGTCAGTGCACATCCAAGCTCATTTACATACAAACACGCCCCCCAAAATGCCATATATGATCAACCACATCCCTTTGGAAGTAATATTTGTACGTTTCCACTTATTTCTTGTATCATCCATCACTGATTGTTTTTTTTCCCCCTGCTGATATTAAGGAAAAACATTTTTAAAATTAAAGGAACTCCGGTGGAGAGGCATGTCTGCACGCTGTGATGGTGATGATGTTAATCAGCGCCAGTGACTCTGCTCCTTAATTAAAGCAACCCGTTCGCGATCCCTTGTCTGTCACGAGTGCAGCGTGCAATCTCTCCGCTGTGTGTGATCACATGTGCTGTGTTGGGAATGCAGCCGAATTCATGATGCGGGTTGTTCTGATTTACAGATCTTTTCTGTTGTCAGACGTGAGAATCGATCCAGATAAAATCATTACTTTATGATCGCTCATTGTTCACAGTTACTTACACTTATCGAATCAAATGTGATCTGGGTCAACTAGCTAATCATCATACAAAACCGCACTTGACCGCTAGCTAGTCGGTAGCTAGCGAAGCAATATTAAGTTTTATTGTGACTTTAATGGCATAAGCACATGTGCTTACGTGGTTGACAGGAGTTGGTTTGCGTGTTTGTAGTTTCCCCATGGTTACACCTGTGTGCCATGGGGTTTTTTGCTGGTACACATGGTTGGAAGTGGTATATCGGATTCTGTGCGTAGAAACAAGCGTACACAGTTGATAAATGATGCCCCTGGTGTTTTGGCATCATGCAACTATTCTCTAGTGTCCCTGGGTTGTCCCTGCAATCTCATGTACGACAACTCTAAGCACTCTCTGTGGCGTTAAGACGAGTCGCTGGGCTGCCCGTCTGCGACACCGACACTCCTGTATGAGGTAAACTGAACACTTTAGCAACCAGAGAACACCACTTCCAGTCCTGGCGACTAAGCTCAGCATGAACTCCTGCAATACCCCATAAGCATAAGCTGAACCGTCGCTACCTTCGCCACTTTATCACTCCCAACTTGCTCAACTTGCCCGACAAGTTAGAAGAGAAAGTGAGCCAGTCTCAGAGCACTTAAGGTCCTAAAACATGTAGGCATAAACCGTCGTAAGGGGTTGAAAATAAGTTCTAGTGGGACAAAATACAATACATTAGAATATAGAAGAATCACATACATTTTGTTTTCAGAGAAACAAGACCCACATGGATGATGGATGAGCTGGTCCTGGCAGGCCCTCGAGCATCTATGTAGTAAGAAGATGCCTCAGAAGCAATGGAGAGTAGGAAGTGGGACACAGTTGATATGTCAAAAACATTCTGGCACCTGAAAAAAATGCAGCAAAAATCTAAAGGTAATGATGAGTGAGAGTGCACACTTCATCGATGTCCGTTTTTATCCATCCATACACACACACACGCCGTAAAACGTCAGGAGGAGAGGGTGAGGGTGGAGGGAAGGAAGGAAGGGAGGGAGAGAGAGGAAGGGAATATAAGGGACAATATGCTGGAAAACATTTGCATGGAATAGAAACAATGAGCAGGTTTCAAGTGGCAAGAGGTCAGTTCTTTAGGGGGGTGGTTCTCAAACATCTTGGTTCAGTTGATGTCCAATCCCAGCACCCTTAGCTCCAGTTAAAACCCTCCCACTTCCTGTGGTTGATGGTTCATCTGTGGCAGATTGTAGAGGCATTTCCAGCATGTCTCGCCAGATGTGTCCCTGGCAGCCATGACATTGTAAAAGCCATAATCCTCTCAAGCGACATCGCTCTTTACAAGCACCAGATTCAACCCAGAGGTTCACTCGTCATTAGAAGCACTCTCTTCTGGCGAGAAAATGGCAGCCACGCCAACCAACGTAGAATTATGGGAGGCTGAAATTAAGATGACAGTGTGTAGGAGGACGAGGGCCAGCAGGCAGATCTTCAGTCGCCCGCTGCACAGTCTCGGGGTGGCAGCGGAGGTGACCGAGGCCCCCTCGGGCTGGCAGGAAGAAGCAGTCCTTTTTAGTGTCCCGCCTGAAGGGTTGTCCATTTTGGAGTCCCATCGAACGTCGCAGCACTCCGCCTCACTGTCTGATAGGTGATCACCCAAGAGCCCTGAGAAAGAGATGACACGGGAGAGAATGCTGACTTCCAGATAACCAGAGTCATGGTGATTTGGTTTGCTAAGAGCTGATATCAATCGATTTCCAAATGAGGTCATCAATAAATGATGCTTGTGTTCTCTAGCTTTAATTATGTACAAGTACAGCTTTCACTTTACTCTCTGTCGAGCAGAAACGCATTGGAGTCAGCCGTCAGATCATGGGTCACTGAAGTTATTATGGGATAATGATAAATTCTGTATAACAGTCGTATAATGCCGAGTTCACACTACAGGATTGTAGCCCAACACAATAACAACATTCTAATTTGCAGTGAATAGTTTATTTGCAGCACAGTGATGGTTATCCCATCAACATTTTTGGACATCCTTCAGCTGTGTATAAAGATCACTAAATCTCTGGTTTGTAGCTCTGATCACAACACTGAGGACAAGACACAGTGACCCTCGGATGAACTCAAATTAAAGTCCACCGCCACACAGAGAGCGAGGCATCACTGCATCGGTTGGTGACTGTGGAAGTCTTCACTTGCTCCTTTTGCTTAACTTGTGTGTCCAAATGAAAGCAGAGATTTCCGCACACTTAGTTCTGTGCAGTTTTTCACTTTAATGTGAGCTTTCAGTCTATCCGACCTTCTTCGGAGCATGCACAACTAACAATGGACAGGCAGGCCAACACAACCAATCACACAGCATGCAGCACACCTGTGTGGAACAGAAGCGGTCACTGCACTCATCTGCACAAGGTGAACCTCACTTAGTTCTCACCGAACGAAAAACAGAGGGAGAGAGCAGATCTAGGACCAGCTGATGTGCCATGGATAAAGCTTATTTCTGGACTAAAAACGCATCAGGAAGTGCTTAAAAAACTATTTTTACATTTTAGGTTGCCAAAATGGACTAAATCCCTCACACACACACACACACACACACACAGTTCACCTGCACAGGTGTTTGAACTTATTCCACTAGACCTCTTCTCTCCTCCCATGAAGAGACTGTGGGTACATCCCAATTCCCTTAAATTGCATCCATCTTTTCCTCACTCGCGTCTTTTCCTTGCATCTTAGTCTCTCCCACCGACGATGGAGAGATGGGAGGGAAACCATGCGAGGAGAGAGGAAACGAGGAAAGATGTTTTAAGAGAAATGAGACGTCTTTCTCTCTGAAGCGTCACGTGAAGCGACGTACGCTTCCGATGACTGATGATGGTCGGCTTTAACCGCTGCCAAGATTTTCGATGGAGTTTGCGTCTGCACATGTGTACGTCACACAGTTATCACAGCTGAGCAGCAGTGTTTTCTCTCTCTTACCTGTTTAACAGCTGCACATGAACAACAAGCTGCAGTCTGTATTTATACTGAGACACAGGAGCCATTTTTATTGGCAGAATGCCTTTACATTATATATTCATTATTTTAATCTGTATTTACTGATATACTGAATTCATCATTTAATGACCCAGAATATGGTTATGATCATTTTGTATAGTAGTGGAAATGATTTATTGGGCTAAATGTTTCAGAGAAAATGTAAATTACGTAACATACCAAACCAACTCAAGAATTATCAGCCCCACATGCCAGTGGATGGAAATGAAGATAAATGATGTAAAAAGTGTTTGTTGCTGACAGACAGACTCTCCTACTCTCTCTGACTTTAATCATATTCAGAATGAAAGTTAATGGGGGGAAAATAACAGATCACGAAAAGAGAAATCTTTCTAATAATAAATGAAGAAAGTTGTTGTTCAGAATTTAATCAGTCGTCACTCTGTTATGAAACTCCAGTGACGTTGTGATCGGATCAGTCCGATCAGCTGCAGTGTCGAATCAGTAGCTGATATCCAATAAGGGGGTGTGTTGGACTGTAAAAGACTTCCGCGAAGGCTGCTCTCATGTATCCTCGCTCATGGCTCCTAAGAGATCTCTCCTCTTTCCTCACTTCTCGGAGCACAAATAAGAGTTTTGGGACTTTTCGACTTCCGGTTCAATGGAAGAGCGAAGAAATATCAAATAAGAGAATTGAGATTTGCCTACTGTTTGTTTGACATCTCCCTCCCCATCTTCCCTCTTCCCTCCTGTGAAAGTGAAACTGGCACCATTATCATTCATATTAGGGACTGTATAAAAATCACTGAGGTGGGGAGGGGGGTTGTTTTTCAAATAACCACCGTATTGGTCCTATTCGCTAGTTGACTGTGATGTTTAAATATTAACACGTACAAGAGTGACAGGATTGTCCTCTGCCTATGTTAAAACAACCTTTATGAGCATCTGCGCACATTACACCCATAGGTCTGCGATGCAATTTGCAAAAGAAAAGGATTAAATATTAAATAATACGAATACGAATTTGAGTAAAAATTTAAAGATTTTCTCCTGCTATCCTCCCCCTTTATTGACTACCTTTCCCCTCACTATTAATTTTTCTACAGTCCCTTAGCTCCGACAATTTTTTTGACCTCACATAATTCCCAGCACGTCCTCCCAGTATCAACCTGAGCAGAGGTCTCACCAGTCTGAATAACTGCAAACAGCAGTGTATCAGCGGAGGGCCTTTTAAGACGATGCTGTTGGTGGTGCTCAGATAACTTGCTTGATGGCACAAAGCCAGCGTCTAGTCCTCTGAGGCAGAGTCCTTGGTGAGTACAACTAAACAGCAGTAAATATTGAGAGACAGGCCAAATTCAGTTTATCAATGCATTGTTAAAATGTCCTTGTCTGAGCTCGACAGTGCTCAAAAACACCACTAGATGTCATCAGAAAGCCTTCAGAAACATCTTGCTGTTTTCCTGGAGGAATGCCATCCAGTAAATAAGGAGACACACATTGTGCATGAATTAATACTGTGCATTCCTCTATAAAATGCTATTCAAGAACACAATTTAAATTGGGTTTTCTCTGAGGCAGGAGGGAATGCAAGGCCACACTAAACACCCACACATGCAAAGACACGGGCTGCGCCTAGCTGCTGCTGCCGTGAACAGGAAGTAGCATCGCACACGGAGTGGGTATGAACCTGTGCAGATGAAGCTGGGGCTGCCACCGTGGATCAGGTCGTCGTTATCGGGCAGGATGAACGGACAGCTTTGCTGGACCTCCAGGCAGTACTGGTGGCACGGTACCTTCTTCTGACAGGACTGCTGGGTGGTGGGGAAAAACTGAGCGCACAACCAGGGCTTATAGGCCATCTGAGGAGGAGGAGGAGGAGGAGGAAGAAGAGAAGATGGCATTAATAGATGCTGGTTCATGATCCACTTGAGCATTGGTGAACGTTATTTGGCTCTGCTAGATTAGCACAAGAGTCATTTGTCACCCTAACACCTACTCCTGTAAAGTAAAAACCTGTATACTTAATCCACTGAGCATCAGATACACACACTTTTCCAAAATGGACTCCCAGCACTTCATGCATTCATGAAAGCTGAGGAGATTTTAGCCAAGGCTAGTCTGCTAGCAGAGCCACTGTGATATTGGATCAATCCTACCGCAGAGCATTAACTAACAGAAAGTAAACAATGCCAAATACAATGCAATGATTTGCTTATTTATGGGATATGGATCATTAGAGGCTCCTGCAGCAGACAGAAGATGCAGAATGTTTCACAATAACGTTTACAATAATAAACTATTATTATCACAATTAGTTTTGCCTACAAGATGCCATACAAAATAGTGGAAAATGTCCATCATCATTTTCCAGAGGCAAAGGCAAAGTGTCTTGTTTTAAAAACAAGACAGTAAGTAAAAGAAAAGCAAAACATTCTCACATATTTTGATTTAAGCTGACAATTAATTTTCTATTAATTAACTCGTCGTTTCAGCTCTGCAGCACACAGCTGCGGAGTGGCTTGTCAAAACCTTCGAAAAAGCCTGTTTTTAATTAATTTTGCTATGTTTGCCCAGGTATAACAATGCAGTTCAAAACCAAGTGGCATCATCACCTCATCAAATTCAAGTTTCTGTACTCTTCAAAGTGAAACTTGCTGTAGTTCACTGTGAGGCAGGATCTAATACAAAACACACAGACTTATGTGCATAAGGAGACAGATGGTGACATGTAATAGCCAAAGCCTCAGGCTTGGAAAGCTTAGCAAAACAAAATGAACCAAGGGCAACCCACAGTCTGGATTCATTCTCATTTTTAGCCATTTCTTCATGTGCTTTTTTATTGGGATTTACACCAGAGAAGGGAAATTACAGCAAAGAGCAAAGAAAATCCATTGTACAGAGACAGTAATTGGACTGGTTTAACCAAAATCTCTACCAACCTGGTGGGATGAAAGGTCACGAGAACGCTGTGCGACAAACAGCCTACATGTGCGTCTGTGTGACTTTTCCTTAAAGGGCTGGTTTGCTTGTAAAAGGGCAGCGTGACGCTAGTATATAAAAAGGGCTACAGGCAAATAAAGAGCAATAGCTCAAAGTTTGGATCAGACGAAGAAAATTAACACTTTATGTGCCAGTGGCTGCCTGGGTGTCTATACTAAAAATAGAGCCTGACTGGGACTGGATTTTCAAGGCCAATACAAAAGCAAAGTTTGAGAGTTAAAATAAGATAAACAGGACTGAAAAGGAGGTGTTTATATTATTAAATGACAAATGTGTAGTGGATTTTACAGCTGTCAAAAACAGTAAATTTCACAGGAAATTAAATGACTATGAATAACAACAACAAACACAAAGAAAAATGAGACTAATAAAAAATGTCTGTTAGATGGCCTGTGTTCCGCCTCATGTGAGCAAGGCTAATGTAAAGACTTTTCAAGGTTTTCACTCATATAAGGAACATTCTGTGTCACCAACCAGTGGCAAGTCATTTGCACAGCAAAGCAGCGCCTCAACCTGTGCAACCCACACAAGGTTACTCTATTGTCAACATCAGCAACTTGGGACCGCTTACGTCACAGCAGCTCCTGTCTGTCTCCTGTAACTGTACGGCAACACAGGATGTCACCTATTGTCTTGCATTTCAAAAAAAAAAAAAAAAAAGAGACATATGCCGCTATTAAATGTTAAGTGTGAGATAAGTGTTAAAAGAGTCATTTGACAACCTGACACATGCAAGCAAAAGAGGTACAGCAGCCGTCTCCAAGTAATGAATCACGGACAAAACAAACCCATTAGAGGTAATCACGTAATTACCAAGTAGGAGAATAATAAAAAATGTTCAGCATTAAGAGAGTTTTACACACACACACAAAAGCAATATTTTGAAAAGCAACATGATTTTGTTTAAAAGTTTAACACCCTGCGGGCCTCACCTTTATTCAGCCAAGCCCCACCCACTTCAGTGGGCAAATGTTGTGTGCCTGCAGGACCTCATCGTGCATAGTAAGGAGATAATAAAGAAGCTATGTTTTTAGGGCCTTTTAATGTAATAATATGAGGAATTATCATGTTTTACAGCTCACAATTACTTTCTCCCAGAATCAAGTCAAATTTTCCTGGGAATTATTGGTTTCACGTTTCCTGTTTGTTGCAAAAGTTTAGTGGCACGTTCAACACTACAGGAACATCACCGCAAACACAAATCCCAGAGAGAAGGATGCACACAGAGGAGAAGACACTGCACGCACACTTAATTATCCCCCGTGTTATTCAACCACAGAGGAGCATCTATGGCTTGGAGGGAGGCTATTTAACTTGCCATTGTGGTTTTAAAGTGTCATCCGCGTTTGGTTAAATTACAAACCAGGACACAAGGGTTAAATCCTCTGCCCCTCCTCCAACCTTCCCAGCATTTTCGAATGCTGAGAAGTCAGGCGGTGGTCTGATTTGTTTCCTGTTTAGACACACAAAGATAACAAACACTGCACAGGCAATTATAATAATTATAATAATCTGATTATGGTGATGATAATGATAATGATGAGAACAGCGTGGACCCAAATGTTTTGTAAAAAACAATCAAATGTATTCCAGACACGTATGACTTTGTGTTGATACAGTATACGTGTGGAAGATGCTGTGCTGTAGAGGTTAAATCCTCATACCTGTTTTGCCAGGAAATACACTCACCCGTCAAAAAAAAAAAAAAAAAGGGTCAACACTGTGGTTTTTGATGGGAGATCAGTCTCCATTTTAATCCAGGTTATGCTTGTGGTGCGGGGTGAAAAATGTTCTTCTGTTACTATTCTTTCATAATAAACATGCTCATTCAAACCGTAGTCACAACACCTCTGTATGTGTTAGAGGGTAATTTGGATAAATCACTCATAACAGTTTAATTCCCATGAGCCTCTGCTTTTGGCAGCTCTGTTCATGCCGTAGAGGGGCTCTGCATGGAGGCGAAACTGACACAAGGCCAACATAATATCCCTCAGATCATTGATTACATTTATTTTTTAAGAGTTTGTGGTATTTTGTCCGTGACTGAGGATTTTCACTGTGGCAGCTTCCTGTCTGCGCAAATGGCTGCTGTTTAATTCACGATGATTTAGCATAAAGTCTTGCCAGCGGTGAGATAATCCGTCTAGGGATGCTGCGGCTATCAAAAGAGAGCCAAAACAATACGATCGCAGTCAGACAGGAAATCTGGGTCCTCCTGAAGATGTATGCTGGCAGTTGCCAAGGTAACAGCTTTTTCTGCTTTTCATTAGAGCTCAATGGGTGCTGCCCCACTCTCTGTTGGTTTTCTGTTAGTGTGCACGTTTTAAGCGTGCATCCAGGCCTGTGTGTGTGTGCGTGTGTGTGTGTGTGTGTGTGTGTGTGTGTGTGTGTGTGTGTGTGTGTGTGTGTGTGTGTGTG
>JBBPCS010000878.1:3287565-3330094 GCA_037974645.1 Hollardia meadi
TTGGACTGGAGGGAAACAGAAAGCTAGCTTGCAGTCTATGATTGCAGTCATTCAATTTTATAGTAGTAGCCTACATTGCTCATGTCCCACCCCTAGAACCCCCACACTTTTAAAATCGCTGCTCCACCCCTGGCTCTCATAAACAAAACTCATGTCCAGTAAATGACAATTCATTTAACAGGACAAACATCATCCTCAATCATCCTAATGGGCCAGACGGAGCTTAACAGAGATGCAAACCTAACCTTTTACCTAGTCAACTGTTTTTCATGCACACCTGGTTTGAAAAAGCTTTTTAAAAGGGCACATGCAGAGAGAGGTACCTTACTGGGGACTAAGGGGAAGACAGATAATCCCATTAGTGCCATGTGGTGGGGAATTTAGGTGTGAAGGCAGCGCACAGGATATTTGAATTCCCTAGACATTCGTTTTCATATCTGACATCACCAGCTATGGATAATGCTGCCGAGTTCCCCCCTGAACAAGGACATGATACCTCCACGCTGCTCCTGCATTTTCTATATTCAGGGATGCAAACAGGTGAGGGTAAAAAGGTGAGAACATTGTGGTTATGTCTTTCCTGCTCAGCTTCCAGATCATAGTTGGGAAGCACAGGGGATGTTTGTTTTCCTCCATGGGCCAAATTTTATTTTTAACCCTGGCTTACCCTGTTTCACTTTTCCTGCACTTGGGAAACAACAGACGAGACTTGGCCTTAAGAAGTTGCAGCCTTTATTAACTGACACCCCATTGCCCTAAAATATCTACATTAATCTTGTAGATGATATATTTTGGACTCAAACTGGCGAAATTTGCCATTTTTTGAATGGCAACATTACATCCAGCACACATCGGCTGGGATATGCATTCAGGCTTATATCTGTCCCTGTAAAAATAATCCATTCAAACACCTATGCAGACAATAGGACTGTTAGACTAATTGACGTCATGCCCATAAATGAATGGAGGTATTAGCCTGACCCTTAGGTGTTTCACAGGAAAAAAAAAACCCCATCCTGCTTGCAACATCTTCATTTTCTCACAGTTACGAAGCCACAGTAATGAATGTTTTTACTATAATTAAATTCTGGATGCCCCGTTATTGCATAAACAGTAGAACAGCTTGAAAACTGAATGCAATTCATCTCCAGGGAGGATGTAACATCATTTTAACACATCTGTGTGTGTTCTCTTCTTTGGGGAAACATATACTTTACACAATTAACACCAAAAAGGCACACTTTACACGTGAATATATCAATGTGCAAAATCACAAAAACAATGGAAAGCTTTTGTGTACTAACAAGACAAGAAGGTTCGACAACCATTCTAGAGTCTCTGTGAGGCTGTTCTCAGACACAGCAGAGCTTTGAGCTACATGCTAACATGCTGATGTTTAATGTTTACCATGGTCACCAGCTGAGTTTAGCGCATTAGCATGCTAACATTTGCTAATAGCACTAAACACAAAGTAGAGCTGAGGCTCACTGCAATGAGATTAGTTTTGTGGTAGTTGAGACATTTCAGTTCTGCACAAAGAGAGACAAGGTAGCTTTAATTACAGTCTTCGCCCTTGATTGATAACATTACTGTATGCCGGAGAAACGACTTCACATATCACCTCTAATGGAAAAGTCACAAAGGTTAAATGAGAACTATTAATGGGGTAACCCACTTCTACCCCCTTTTGCCTGATGCGGCCTCCCTCCCTCCTCCAGCCTTGCTGCTATCTCATGTCCAATCCAATCTGCTCTCTGTGCAGCGGTTCACACATTAGTGTTAAAACAACATGGAAGCGCTGCCGTGCACTGCAGCAGCATATAGCATATAGCCTCCTCTCTCTCCTTCCTGCCTCATTAGCATGCTGCTCAGGGATCTGCCCATTCATAAAAAGCCTGCCGTGGGTTGGACCAGGCATCTTGAGGGGACAAAAAACCCTCTCCAAGGTCAGCATTCACAACTGCCGCAGGGAGGCACAATGGCGGAAATCCCACGTGAGCACTTCCGTTTGCAGCTCTCGTGCAGCCTAGACAGGTGAAGAATGCTCTGCAACAATCTGTCATTCATGAATGCACACGAGGCTCTGTGAGACTGGAGTAGACACAGTGTTGGCTAATATGAAAAATGAATAAAAGGATAACAAAGGCAGCAATTAAAAGAAGCATCGGTGACCACAGGATATTCTTGCAGATGAGATACCACATTAAGACTCTAACATGACTGATAGATTTGGGGATGAGAAAGTCTGTGTATCTATGTCTTGTTGTCTAGTAGGAGGTACTGTGGGATCAGGGAGACAAATTCAAACAGCCACAGTATGAGCCACTTCCACCCAGTGAGCCGTCATGATCACTACTGGTTTGATGTATGCACACAAAACACTGGAAGCACTGGGCAGCAGCATATTTGTTGGCTAACTAAGGCGCAATCAGTTGTTTATTTATGCAACCAGCAGCTATGAAGCAACATTAGTGTTCATTTGGAGTCATGTTTCTGGCAACTTGGCGATGTTGTTAAATTAGTCTGCCATTTGGTGCAGGGCAGGTAGTGTGCAAAGAGTTGGGTTTTTTTTAACTTAAACACATGCCTGCTGCAGCTGAAAACTGATGCTCATGAGAGGCAGTGAACCCAAGTAACGTTTTGGGCCATAAAACTAAAACAACGAGCTGAATGAAGCTAAAACGCTCCGTTAAGCTGATGGGAACTGCAGAATGAAGGTGGGACCTTTCACATTACAAGTAGTCATTGATTAATTTTTAACATAAAATATTGATTGCAGCAGCTTTAAGGAATGCTATGCTGAGGTTGTACAAGCACAGCAGTGCTTTAAGCTGCATGCAAACGTCATATGCGAACATGCTCACAGTAGCATGTAGAGGTAAACCATTTTCAATGTCTTACATCAGCATCTTAGCCTACCAACATTTGCTAATAGAATTAAACACAAAGTGCAGCTGAGGCTGAGGGAGATGTCATTATTTTCCAGGTATTTGGTCATAAACCAGACCAGAAGGAATCACCAAAATTGTTACAATTCATCCTAAGGGGACACGTATACAAAATGTCAAGACCATCCATTCATGGTTTTGAAAGTGATTGATGTTGTTACACATTGTCAACATTTTGGTGAGATTTTGTTAAGAGGAAATATCTGTTATTCCAAAGCTTTTCCAAACCATAAGAGGGAAATGCATTACTTCACAGGGCTCAATCTGGGTTTATACATAGTTTCAGGGCATCCCCGTCTGAGAACTGATATCCTTGTTACACATCATTTACTGCAGAACTCCTCATCTCTGGCCTCCATATTGTAGGGAGATGACAGATGAGTGAAGAAGAGAGTGCAGCTTCATCACTGCTCCACCCAAACTAAAAACACACATAGTCCCAGATCTTATGGCCCAATCAAACAGGTTCCGGTCGTAACATGATGTCTTCACTGAGCTCAGGCGCTGCCCTATTTCAGTCGGAGGAGCTGCCCACTATCAAATGAAGGACGAGTGAAAGCGGAGAGTGCAAATCAATAGGGATCAACCTCTTGGTATTGCTGCCACCCGTCCCTCTGGCTCAAAAAGAGCTCAGATCAATGCAGATGTGTGCGGTTGACAAGGATCTAAAGAGGGAGCACACTGTGGACGCTGGCCTCCTTTCCACTTGCACACAACACCGGCTAAGATTAGACATTCAATTGGACCTGGAGGGTGGGGGAGGAAATGGATTTATGCTCAGACTTGTGATTGTGTGATTGTGTTTGGAAATGATTTTTACATCATAGTAGAGGTAGTAAAAAGCAAAAAGAAGTAGTAGGATTGGCAGTAGTAGCACTAGCAGTAGAGGTCATAGAGGGTCAAATAATAATAGAAGTATAAGTAAATGCAGACAGAGTTCAGTTCTAGAGACTCTGTGATTACTGAACCAGGTGAGAGCTCTGTCTTTCAAACTCGCAAATCAGTGAAATTACCAGGGAGGAACAAGTGTGCAGACGTCTGTGCAGCTGATTCATTATTCTTGTCAAACAATTTCTAGTGTGTTTTTTGGGGGAAATTGTTTTTGTCTTATGCTGTGATCACGTCAAGTGGGAACTGTTTTGGAGAGATATAAAATGAAGAACCCTCAAACTCATTATTTTTGGTGTGAAAGCCCGACTAAATTCACTTTCTGTGTGCTGTGGGTCCCAATTGACCCCTCTTCCCGTCTCTTGTGCTCTTTGTGCATTAGTTTGTAAATTGTAATTAGCTTGATTAATTTCATTACATGTAGGAGCATGATCAACTGAAATAATAAAGGCTTTAAAACTAGATTTTACCTTGAGATCAAATTACCACAAACTACTGTAAGTGCCATGCAGCCTTTGGGTCCCCTATCACTCTGGGGCCCCATCGCAGTTGTCGCAGTAATTTGATCGGCTTTCATTTTACAGTCACTAAACATCACAAAATGTTGCTAAATCCTTATTGGTGCATGGACGTATGTGACATCACCTTGTCCCACTTTAAACCAGCGAAAGGAGCACAGAGAAAAGAAGAAATACAGAAATCTCTCATGTGAAAGAAACAAAAATATTCAAACTTTGCCAGAAAACAGTGTGTTCATGCAGGTCACCATCGCCCATACCATGAAGGTGACTGAGGAAGACATTTTCAAGGCCTTCAAATGTGAATATTTGCTGTTCTTATAGAAGTAATAGGAAATTGAATATCTTTTGGTTTGGTTTTGGACTGTTGAAGTTAACAATTTGAGAACTTCACACCTTGGGCCTCAGAGAAATAATTGTCAGGTTCATTGATAACAAAAATAATCATTAGTTGCAGCCCTAATTATATAAACTTTTGTAATTATTACCTTTGTTTTCAATGAAACGTTAAAGTGTTCTATCATGGTCGAAATTTGAAAAACTTCACTGGTTCAACAAATCAAAAGACTCCTTATTTACTATCGTAAATGACAAAGAAAGACAGCACATTCTCACATTAAAGAAGCTGGAACCAGCAGATGTTTGCAGAAATGACTGAGACGATTAATAATTATATAGAAAAAGATAAATTTTCTTTCGATCGACTAATCAATTAATAAACTAATCGTGGCAGCTCTGCATCTTTCGTGATAGCTAATTGAGTATCTTTGAGATTCGGGCTGCAACAAAACAAGACGATTGAATATGTCACACTGAAGTCTGGGGTGTAATGCTTATGTTTTTTTAATTATTTCTGACATTTTAGACCAAACAAATAATAGATTATGGAGTAAATTAATTGATAATGCAAATAACCATTAGTTGCAGCCCTAATAGCATTTTTTAGACTGTGAAATAGACTTTCAGGGTTGTTTTGCTGCTACTCAAAACTGTATAACATGATAAAACTTGACAAATAGCTCTGAGAACCTTTATATTTACTAATTACAATACACATACATATGTGTACTCAAATGTTTCATATGAATAGGTGACAATAACAGACAAGCTGTTATACTCTAGACTTTTGACATAACAGGTAGGAAACCTCAGGTCAACAGTCGTTGTACTGCAGACATGCTTCTTTGAAAAGCCAGGTTTGTTTTGGCTTCATTGTTTCCTGCGAAACTACAAGCGAGTCTGACATTTTGGTTCACACTAGATGTAAAAAAAAACAAAATGCTGCTTTCAAGTCAGCATTAGTGAGTCGGCCCAGGTTTAAATGTTTCGAGCCCAGCCCCGCTGTCAAGATGAATGGTGGGTTTTCACAGAGTCAGATGATGGAGAATCCCATTGTGAGGAAAAGCACACAGGCCGTGTCCACTGTGTGATGTTTCACCTCAGGCTACAGGAATCAAAGCACCACCTGCGGACCACAGGAGCCACTCCTGCACAACAAACGCGACTCTCCATGTCAAATATCCTCACTTGAAATGTCAGAGATCTTCCTCTGGCTTTGAATAACCAAACGCTCACAATGCCTGCCTGTTCCCCCGCATGTTAAAATGACACAACGAAAGCAGAGATACATTTGGTCAATGTTCCCACAATCAGTGTACGCTAGAATCTTGCCGTATTTAAACAGATTCCATATATGTCTGAGCCGGCACATAATTTGCACTGCTTGGCTTCTCCAAGGCAGGTAGCCATTAACTCAACAAGAGCTTGACATTATTGTTTGAGTCACGCTGCTCTTTCCGTAACGCTGCCAAACGCACGTATAGGCTTGAACAAACCTATAATCATAAAGGTGATAGACAAGGGTCATTGTTAAAGAAATTATCAGCTTGGCTAAATGACTGTTTTCTCTCCAAGTGCCAAAAGGTGAGCTCAGAGGACGCGGGGGAAAACAACAGCCTGAGACTGGCAGCGGATAAAACATGAAATCGTGCGGAGGGCTAAAGGAAAAGAAAGAATGTCACGCATGGAGGCTGGAGTGTAAAAGCAGAAACATCTTCAGCTAAATGGGAGCCTCCCTTAATGGATGATGTAGCTGCATTCAGGCCATTGCCTTCTTTCCTGTGTGGTATGATTGCATATTCTAAAGCTGGCTACTGACCAACCTTGAAGTAAGACTGAAGTAGCTTAGGTCACAAACTCAACAATAGTAAAGCCCTTGGTATGCAGACAGTGTTTTTAGCTATCAGGGATGAGATATAAGGCATCCAGCAATAAAATATCAGAACCACTATTGATTATTTTGAATGCTGACTGATTGATTATCGTCTCCACTAACCATTGAGGCTATAAAATGTTTTTTTTTAAATTAAAAAAAAATTGTGACACATGACAAGTTCCCAGAGCCCAAGGTCACTCATCTCATGTCATGCTGTTTAACCAGTTCCAAAGTACAAAGATATTCAGTTTACAGTGATATATGACAGACTAGGGCTGCATGATATTGGAACAAAACTGACGATATCTTTCATTTCTGCGATGTATATATTGCGATATGAAAAAACACAAGAAGAAGTTCACCGGATACATGCAGGGTGGAGTGGTATTTGGGGGAAAAACAACACGTTTCTTAATAAACTTTACAAATCGACTTGTGCATTGCAGTTGAAATGCATGCTTAATGTATTAGGTGGATGATAAAAGATAAGGCTTAAAAGATAACGTGACTTTTCTTGTAGATTGGTAACGGAAAATGAGAACTTTATGAGTTTTCATATTTCACATGTTTACGTTGCGATATCGATGCTAAACATTTGCATTGGCAACGTTTCACTATTTTAGCTTGGAAAATTACTAAAACAATGAACCGATTATCAAAATAGTTGTTTATTTTGTTTAACTCTATCCAGAACAGAAGAAGAATTTGAAACACATAGACCGCTGTAACATCTCGACCGTGTGGCACAGCTTGAAACTGTGTTATCGAAATCATCAGATATAAGACTGTAAAACCTGATTTCATGTCTGAGCATAAGATAAATGAAAGTGCTCCAGCTCCTTTGTGTACACAGAGTGTGTGTGAGTGTTTATACACGTAAGAATGTGAGGTCTACAGCCATATGAATGCTGGATTTATCTTGCTTTAAAAAAAAAGGCTGCTTTGTCTTTGTCAGGATTAAGACATCCAACAGCAAAGAGATTATAAAAGAAAAGCAAATCACTGTTTCATGAATACACACACACACACACACACACACAAGGGATTCAGTTCGCCCTTTAGTGTTTTTCCTCTTCTAAATTTAAGCAAGCCTTACAAACTAGGCCCAGCTCATATGGAGTGGGTCTATCTTAACGCACTGGATGTGTATAAGCAGGCAGATGGCCTTATTAGATTCGCCTTCTTCTCCTATGCTTGTGTCCCTGCCGCTGTTTCGCTGAATGGAGGCCTTCTGGGATTGGCCAGGGCTTCTGTGAATGGAGCCGGGCAGCGCCATTCAGCACCGCGGACAGCTCCGCGCCGTCTCCGCGGCGCAGCTTTTACCGCTCATGCGTGCTGCATGCGGGTGCCCGGGCCCCTCCGCGTTTCCCGGACACCCGTTATGGCCTCCTCTGAGCCACCTCGCTCTGTCATAAGTGGGTAAACAGTGCACGGCAATCAAACAGCGAGCCCGGGCCTAGCCGACAAGAGGCCTGTGTGTGGGCCTGGTACTGAACAAACAAGTCGGAGCGCAGAAAGCCTTCCGCCACATAAGGCAGGGAAACCACCTCTTGACTTTAATGAAACGCTTTCGATGTTGAGTGGTCGGCCATGATGAACACCTGGCGGACCGCGAGAACACACACAGGATACACAGGCTCCCAGTGGTGTTTGCATATGCCAACAGCCTCCTTCCTGCACATTAAATTGTAATAAACGAATAGTGCGTTTCTAACAACCCTATCTAGGTTATCGATGGATGATTAAGCGGATTATGAGCTAAAGAGGCGCCGGGCGATCTTCAATGTCAAAGAGTAGAGTGTGGAGTAAAAGGGGGGAGACAGATATGTGGCTCTGGGTGCTGGACGAAAAAAAAAACACTAGCAGGGCCTCCATCTGCACATTAGCATGGGGCCTAAACACAATGAGGAGATGAATGAACATGAGGCCCGGAGTCTCCTTGAATCTGTCATCCGTCTCCATGGCGACAGGAGGAGGAGGACCAAAACTGGCATCTATCCGGGCTCAAATCAACAGATGGCCACCACATCACCCCCACATCCTCAAAACACCCCCGCCCCCCCTTCCCTTTTGCATCCTACCTTGCACTGCTCCATGCACGTCCTCACTGAATATGCCCCCGGCTCGTATTTCTGACTCAGGAGCTCAAAGTCCTCGTATTTCTCCTGGGCGTGCTGGTCGTAGCGCTGGTACGCCCGGACGCACTCGCTGCATCTGGTGGTGTCGCCGAGCACGTCGAGGCTGCAGTTCAAATTGTCCGGATTTGTCGACCCGTAGAACAAATCCAGCAGAGAGTAGGAGTTACAAAAGGAAAGGTACAAATCGCTCATATTTACAGCCCGCTTATCCTCTTTGTTGGAAAGGCCCCCGCACAAATGGTCGGCATCTGCGAAAGCAAAGCAGTTTTTAGAAGATAAACTATCCTGGTGGCAAGTTTCAAGCCGCCACAAATGTTTGGTAGAGTTTCCTATAAAAATAGCATGTGGGTTTCCGCTGAGGCTGCTGTGTGCTGAGTGGGTCTGGGGTGAGAGAAGGTTGGAGGATGCTAACTTGACCCGGGGCCGGGCCAGTTTGGCCTCGGCGCAGAACCACAGGTGATCAGAGAGGAGGATGGTTAAGAACAAGAGGGATGCCAAGGACAGTCGCCATCTCTGCGCCCTCTCTGAGTCGGTGAATGGCTTTTGGTTGTCGCGGGGGGGCTCTAGCCAGATTTGGAAGCCGTCGTCATCTTCTTGCTGCCAACACGTCCCAGCACCCCTGGTCATATTTTGGGAACCGGCCGACTCCACCGTGGGGGCTCCTCTGCCGCAACAGTCATTGACGTGGGGTCCGCTTCGCGTTTTCCTCCCCTCAAGTGTCAGGTGGTGGGTTGTCCCGGCTTGCCTTTGCGATCAGCGGTAATTCCCATCAAAATGAGCGTGGGCCGGATGGCAAATTAGACGCTGGCGACCACGGGCCGCATCCTCCATGGCTGACCGGTGAAGCCGCTGTCCTCCCGTCCGCCCTGAGCTCCGCGCCGCGCCGCTCCTCTGCGTAGCCTCGACTCCGTTTTTAGAAACACTCACCGACGCGTTTACGTTTTCCCCGGCCTCGGTCGTGCAGGGACAAGGGCGCTATCCTCTTCCAACATGGCGAAGCTGTAGCCTTTGTGTCGGCGGATGGGCCTACAGCCTGTTACAGATCTCTTTTCTTTTTCAAGCCCTCACCGTCTTCATCTCGCTGCTGTTGTCAAGTTGCCGCCATGTTCGCCAAGAGACGGTGTGTTTGCAGGAAGCTGCGTCAAGTCAGGAGCAACTACCAGCAGCATTTCCGGTTATAGCATTCAAAATAAATGTCACAAGCTGGCTTGTGTTGTTTTGTGGTTCAGCTACCTCGGCGTTCTTTTGTCCTGTTATCTGCGCCATTAGCTCCCAATCTTTGATTGACTCTTAAAACCAAGCAGTGTCTATTTGTGACCTGCATCATAATTTATGAGCAGTTCAACCAAAGACTGATTTTCCCTACTCAGATCGTTTCAGTTTAAAGCACCAGGGAGTCGGGGGGTCCTGACCCCCAGTTTACCATTGACCTGGGCATCACTTGGACCCAGCTTCTTCATTTATTTAAAATAAATTTTAGCTATTCTGTTGTCATTTTAAAGATTCTTTTAAAAAGACAAAACTAGTCTAGCATACTGTCTGGTTTTACAAATGTACACTGTTCGGCTCAAGTAGAAATAATAATAATGTTTTCTGCGTTTTGAACCACAAGAAAGTTATATTTTATGGAAAATGTGTACAAACAACAGCATGTTGTGTTAAGCGACATATTGCGGGGTTTTTTGAAGGTTAAAATGTCCAACATCCGGCATTGTGCTATCTAATCTTGCTAGTTTGACAAAACATCTCCATCGCTGACGTTATGCGCGCGCACCGCAGTTACCGCATCCCTTGGTACTGAGGAGCGTCAAGTCCAAAAGAGTCAGCTAAAATGTCAACAAAAATATTGAAACTGTGGCTTCACAATGAAAGCCTTCGATGTCAGACTACAAAACAAACGTTATCTCAATTATTTGGACCTACAGTACAAAAGGTAAAAACTAAAACCGCTAAAAGCAAAAACATGCAGCTGTACAGCATGTTTTGAACATTAAAACGTGCTGACTGGACAAGGAGAGTTTTTGTCAACTCTTTTATTCTGAAAATTTCCACCAGCAGAATTGATGTAGCCTATATTGAAGAAAGCTTGACACTGGACCAGTCAAACAGGTTGGTGCTCACCTGACTTCAGCATCAGGCAAGATGCTCTCTCATCGGAGCCCGTCTCCTCTTTAAAGGACAATATCAACCACTTTTGCATGTTTTAGCCCATTTCAAATCAAGCACTTTATAAAACAGCCACAAGTTTTTAAAAACACGGGCTGCTGATTGCCTTTCTCCTTCTAATTTATTTCTGTAAAGGCTGTGAAAAATCAGCCTGCTGAGAGACTTAGGCCTACATTTACTCCAGACTGGTGATCCATCACAGGGAACAGCCTGCTTTTGCCTGCTGCTGCACAGTAATGCAATGCAGATGTTTAAATCGATGAGAGCTCTTTTACCACTCAGCGTCTGACAACAATTAAGCAGACATGATGTTTATTGTGATGGATAATTCAGTCTCTGAAAGTAAATCTTAAAGCTGTAATGAAATGGTTGAAAACCAGTCTGTCTGGTGATTGGCAAAACGAAGTTTAAAAGTCGGAAAGCGTCCTGTGAAATGCCCTACTGTTATAAGAGGTTATGGCATGCAAAAACATTAGCATGGTCCTTTAATTGAATGAGTTTTTCCTCAACTAAAGGCTATGTCAAAGCTGTATTTGCAGTTTTTCTAATGAGTGTTGAGACCCCCACAAGCGGTCAGATAAATCTGATGGGTTGCATGGTGAGTAACAGGATAGGAATCAGTCAAAACATCCTCTATTTATGCTACACAAAGTTATTATTATTATTATTTTAGATATTTCTCAATTTCTTTTTGCAATTTTTAGTTAATTACTGGATGCCTCTTCAGGCCTGCTTGGTTCAACTGCCTAAAACCAGTGATCAGGGCAGGGGTCTCACATTAATGTAAATTGCTTTTATTTTATTTTAAAGAATTACTTTGACACTTTGGGAAATACACTTATTTGTTTTCTTGCATAGTTAGATAAGAGGATTGATACCACTCTCATGTCTGTACACTAAATATCAAGCTAGAGCCAGAAGACGTTAGCTTAGCTTAGCATAAAGACTGGACGCAGTTAGCTTGGCTCCGTCTGAAGATAAGAGCACCTCTAAATCTCACTAATTAGTTCGTTACATCTTATTTATTTAGTCTAGTCATCACCAGTGAAAAAGAGTTTTACCTTTCTTACTCTTAAATATTTTTTGCTTTAAAGCAAATAGGAGCTTTTGAAAATGTGCTAAACAGTCAGTCAGGATGTCATAAAGGGCAGATTCTTTAGTGGTTTGTACACCCAATAGACATTTCAACATGTTGTTCATATACACCTTATTCATGAGACACAACATGGAGCTTGATTCTCTGTTGTTCTTGACTGAATCTCTTCATTGGGGGTGGGCCGTGCTAATTGCTGCAGACAAACCTTCCCTGCAGCCATGAGCCTCTGTTTGGTCTCTACAGAAGCTCATTTATTTCAGCTGAGTGCATGCAGCCGCTGGTTGTCTAGGGGCTGCTTCCAAACCATTTGTTTCTGCTTGTGTCCAGCATGCTCGCCGGTTCCATCTCTCCAATAGCTACGGCCGGCCTAATTGGAGCATTTATCCCGTTAGGACATCGTTTTTCTGCAATGTTGGCTTGTTTGCACGGCTGCTGTTTTCATCTCGAAAGACTGATTATCTGTTGTGCAAGTCTTTTCAGGAGAACAAGAGTTGTGCTGCAGCGACACAACGCATGACATGCACGAAGCCCCACTCGAAGAGGCACTAGTTGAGCACCACTAATTGCAGCCTGTCAGTCAAACGCTCACTCCGCATCACCTGGAAATAGTCCAGAGTGGGCGATGAGTTACAGAACGCTTACTGAGGTACAGTATTTTTTTCAACTAGCAAAGATCATTTTGCTCTTAACTATTTAACGCTGAAAAAAAAAGTGGTGTGTCTTTTACATTAGCAACAACACTGCCTAAACTGGCACGGTTGCATTTTAATTAATTTCTTTAACAGGGATGTGAAAATGACAAAAAATTAAACCCTACAGGGAACACTACAATGTGTCAATGAGAGCCATTATTCACAGTATATGATTAGGAACAGGTACCTCATCTCTTTTACTTTGACAATGTATTCATGCGGCATTTATGCACAACAATACCCAGGACACCACAGGCTGCTACCTGCACCCTAGAGGCAATAGTAATGAAGGTTATAACATATCACTGAGTCTCAAGGTATATTGGTGACATTTTTGAAGACAGGAAAACATGAACACATCTTTGTTGGAGGGCCTTGAGCTGAACCGGTTTTAACGTACCCCTGTGGTGTCCCTCGATCTCTCTCTGCCAGCGAACTGAAGAGCTGAGGCAAAGGCCATTCCTTCACACAGATGCTTGATTTCAGTTGATTACCAATTTTGATAACAAAAATGTCCTTCCTGTATTTTAAAGCAATTCAAGATATTTATTAGAGTTGAACATGTAGTTAAACAGACATAAAAGCAAAGAGGAACAGATCACAACAAGAGGGCTAATCTTCATTTTTTGCATGACTCCAATTCTAAACGCAAATTACAAAAAGCCTTATATTCCCAGAAACTATAAGTAGTTTATAGTATGAAATCCCTAAGTTTTGGTAAAATAGAAAACCTTTATTTCCTCCCATAAAATGTATTAATAACGGCTCAGCTAAAAGTTTAAGGGGGGTGACTGAAAAGCGATAAACAGATTCCGCATTTGAATACTTCATAATGCAATTATAACTTTCAAAATTGAAAAAAACAATCATGGCCTTCCTGACTAGCAATTTAAAACTAATAATAAAATAACAAGCAGCCTTAGTCACTCATTAAGAACACACAAAATAAAACTCATAAAGTTCGCATGAAACTCCTGAGATGTAACATCCCTGTAAAGTACAGTGTAGTATTAAATCACATCGCTTATCTCGCCATTAATGGTGATTTTGATTTTTTTTTAAATATTTGTTTGACTTTTATTAAAATAAATTATGACTAATCTTATGAGGAATTCATTAAAATGCAAGCCAACTTAACCCCTGCGTTTCTCACCGGAAGACTCTTCAAACTAAGTAGTCAGTGTCATTCATCAGATACCCTGCTTTAATTGAATCAGTCACCCATGAGTCCCTTACAATCTTAAACTTCTTTCTAAAGCAGCGCCTCAGCATTCTCAAATCCAGAAGTCTTGTTTCCTCTGTGATAATGACATGAGAGACTCCCTCCTCTAACCTCTGCACCACCGTCCCTCCATGGTAGCGAAACTCCATTGCTCTGATGTCTAAACAGGTTGCAGGGATGGCGGTTTTAGGTTCTCCTATATCGGCGTAGCTGTCCATGTAAACCTTGAAGGGTCTGAACAAGCTTGTGAGGAGGTCCTCCCAGCCGTAACGCTGCTCCACCTGGCAGACGTTCACAATCGCAGGCACATCTGCGCTTCTGATCCGGCCAAACACCTCCCGCAGCTGCTGCTCGTCCGTGTCCACGAAGTAGCTGTCGCCATAGCTGTCATACTCCTTGGCAAAGTGCTCCCTGGTGGAGGGCGACATGTGAATCATGTGACGTGGTTGCCACGGGATCACTTCCTTCTGGTCCAGGCACTCCAGCAGCCAGGCGGCCCACACCAAATCATACTGGTTGGACGAAATCAGGTTCTTCACACGCATGTTCTCTACGCCAGCGATCACGCAGTAGGTGTCCCGTCCTGGGTTCTGGACCACGATACCTCCACACCTAATGAGAAGAATTATCAGTAATCAGTTGCTTATGACAGGATAAACAAGAAATAACACAATCTTACTTTTATAATTGAGATGAATTAATAAGTGATAAAAAAAGAAGCAATTTTAGCATCTTTCCACTCATTGTTTTGGTTTATTGGCCCCCACCTTTACTGGTTTGGTTCACTCTCACAGCTCTGATCAATCTAGTATTAAGACGCAGAAAAAGCTCTAATAAACCCACTGTATGCTGCCTGCTCGGTACCAAACAGCAAACAGACAAGCTTAGCCACTAGCTTGTGATGTAATACAGAGCCAAAAGGAGAGCAAATATTGGACTTGCATTCATCAGGTGGACACAGACATGATTGCAAATTAATGCTTCTGTTGCTCCATGTCTGCTGGATTGTAATAAGGCAAGTGTTTGCTGACATCTTGGCCATACTTACTTAAAAACAAACACCTTGTTTTTACTGCCCCCAAGTGGCCAATAATCCTCTTTTTATTTTCTAGTCCAATTATGGTTTTAACTACAATACAAAAAGGCTTTTTTCACAGATGTCATAGTTACCTGGCCACACCCTTTTCCAGCTCAGACTTGGGGTGATCCTCCGTGCCATTCAGGATACAGAACTCCACATCCTCGAACATATCTGTCTCCTTTGTAACCCCGGAGAGGTCCTGCGGCTTAAAGTGGTCGATGATCCCAATCACCTTCTTGGGTTTGGCTGGCCCCTTGCGCTTCTTCTTTTGTGGTTGGTCATCATCAATGTGAAGGTGCCGCGAGGCGAGTTTCCCTGAGGCCTTACTGCGGAACTGATCCAGCTCCGCCAGGGTCATGCACTGGTGCCACTCCTTGTCATCACGGATCTTCTCGATCCTGGGGAAGCGCAGGGTGCAGTTAGTTTTATACATGTCACTTCCGACTATTTCAGCCGCCTTGACCTGGACGATGACAGAGTTGCAGGGTTCTATGTAAACTTCTGGTTTCTCTGTTGCACACAGGATGGATGCTGGTGGGTCATTTTTCCGGAAGACTTTCCAGTGCTTGGCTAGCTTTAAACCAAGTTCATACAACTCCTTCATGGTGTAGCCAGAGCCGATGCGGCAGACAGTGTGGAAAACTGAGGGTTTCTCACCAGGCTTTGGAGCTTCGGCAACGGCGCATAAGAAATGGGACATCATACCACCACGTTTCCCTTTCCCCCAGTAGCCACCAACAATCAGCAGGTCAAGCTCATCCATCAAGCCATCCACATATTCTGGCTTTATTTTCAGCCATCCCTCCCCACGCTTGTCAGGTTTGTAGATGGATAAAGGATCCTTCACCATGATCCCCTCTTCTCTGTTGTCAATGGCATCATTGAGGGCATTTACCACCTCCTGCATGTTTCTGGCATCAGTCTTTTGCACCAGGTGTATCCTTCCCTTGACTGGGGTGATAACTGTCTGAAGGGTCTCATAGCGCTTCTTCAAAGGTTCCTTGCCAAGCTTCTGGTCGTTGACTAACAACACGTCAAAGACGCAGAAGCATGTCTGTAACTCAGAGTCTTCCATGAGTCTCTTGATGTCGAATTTGCTCCCTTTCTGCATGAAGGCCTCAGTGGTTGGGTTGTACGCCATCATCTCACCGTCGAGGATACAGTTCACAACGTGGCTTTTAAAAACATTGTGGATGTAAGGTGTCAGTGAGCCTTCCAGTGGGGATCCTCCAAACTGCTGGGTGTATTCAAAGGCATTTCGGCTAAAATACTTGTACACGTCCCCGTCTTTGTGCAGTTGTATGCGCTCCCCATCCAGCTTGGTCTGAATGTAAAAAGGGCTGTTTCCCATCTGTTTCTCCACAATGCGGATATTTGCCACAGCTGCCAACATAGGCTTGAAAGCAGAGAAGAGTCCGATAGAGACTTCGCTTAAGGATACAGACGGGTTGTGGAGCTGCTGGCACACCTTGTTTAAGTCTGTGTTGACATTGTAGAGGTCACCAGCATCTGGGTGGAAGACTTGGAGAACAGTCTCTTTGCTGATCCCGAGCTTCATGTCCTTCAGAATCATTCTGATGAGCCATTTTTGCTCAAGAGCCGAGCTCTGGGTGATCAGGTGCAGCAGACTCTTTTTCACAAGATCTTTTTGTTTGCTAGCGTTGTTAATGGCCACAGAGTCCAGAAAGTCATTGACCTCTTTGACGCTGAGGTTCCCCTGACTGGTGCACCGTTTCTTCAGCACAAAGTACGCCATGCCGGCAAAGTCTCCAGCTTCTCCTTGGGATGTAGTTGGAGCACGGTAGTTCAACAGTTTATTAGCTTCTGGGCCATTCTTTGGGAGGCCTAACACATCGATGTAGAGTTTAGCCAACATGCTCTCTTTGATGCCATAAGCCATACGCTCTCGTTCAAAGGAGGGGACTATGAGGCGCATAGCTGGGTAGAAAGAGTCTGTCGTTTTGGGTTTGTCTTTGTGGAGGGCAGAATGAAACTTCCTCCATGACCCGATGAAATCCCCAAGGATCTTGGATTTATCTGGACGGAGTTTAGACTTCTGGATTTTCTCTAATGTGGTACACAGGTGAAGGAAAGGAACCTGAGCAGCAACAGAGGGCTCACCTGCAGCATCACTTTTGGAAGTTCCCTCCATGGTTAAATCTGTAATACATGTTAAAGATAAAAAGCAGGGTAAATGAATGAATAACTTCATCACATTGAGACGGTTAATTGATAGTAAACTGAATATCTTTGGGTTTTGGTCTGCTGGCTGGACTAAAGTTGGGACTTTTTTTTCCATCCCATCTTAAATGTGGCTGATTATCAAACAAACATAACATTGAGAATATTGGCCATAAGTTAACATAAGCATAGAAATCCAGAATATGGAGACATATGCTGTCAATGTTGCAGCTCTTTTATGCCCACCTTCCCTGCAACACGTATTCCCAAAAACAAGGGCTTTAAAAGGTATCAACTCAACCAATTCATATACAACACGAATTGAAAACGATCATTAAGAAACAAATCTACCAACCATGGTCAATTATTAATACCAATTAAAATTCCTTGCTATTCTACTTCCTCCAGTTGCAGACTCCTGGTCCAACATGTTCTGACATGCTGTTTTAATCTGAAAAGCAGCAGACAGCTTATACAAAAACTGTCTAAACACGTTGGAGTATTTAATTTAATAATACGTCAAACAAATATGTGAAGTGAATCTTTTACTGATTATTAGCCATTAATCTTACGTTTAAAAATATTTACTACTGTCAAACCCTAAAAATAAAAGTGTCTGTGTCGTACAGACATGTCTGCCCAGATAAGTTCCGGTCATTTTCCTACAAACAAGGCAACATGTAAGAGTAATTTGTGTTTTTAACGGTAGCTTAATGTATCATTCTGTTCACAAACAACAAAACGTGAAATAATTAAGCGCTTTTACGTTCGTTGCGCTTTCATTTTGAAAACCAGAACGCCAAAGTAGGAAGTTTTACTCTCCGGCTATGTTTGAGGAACAGCAACGATACATGTTAGGGGGGAAAAAAGAAATATATCAGAATTAAATGTTACCTTACGCTCTGTATTCTGTCAGACGTCTTACAGCGAGCTACATGTTGAACACTTCCTCAAACTCTAAGTCCGGACCACCACGGAAAACGTTACCCTGGAAACATGAGCCCAACTTTGGTTCCTCTAGTATGTTGACTGTGAACCGTTGACTGTATATTTTTATTTCAATGTTTAAAACATTATTCAATAACTAAATTGTGGTCTCGTTAAGCTCAGATTTCACAGGCTAAACTTTTCTGCACATTTGATCTGAAATGTCTTATAAGAATATTCCGCTCTGTTGGAAATACATGGTTCCATTGCATTGCATCTCTAATTTAATGTGTTTTTAATTTAATGTCGCAAACAATGACTTTTTTTATTTAAGGCCAAAGTAAAATTTAAAAAAATATATGAAAAAAACAAACAAAAAAACCCCCCTGTAAATTCTCTGTAGACATAATATTGTTGCTCTTCTATTCAACAACAGGGGGCGACAATGAGACGCTGCAGTGCTGAAGAGGTGCAGTCACTCACTGAGGTTGTTTACCATCTTGGGCCTGGAGCCAGTAAGTCAGGAGAAAGCTGCTAGTAAAAGATAGGAATGCATACTTGTTGACCACATTAAGGCGTTTCTCTCTCTAACACTACAATGGTTAGTGTTAACTTAAAACCTCCCTGCACAGTCATTAATGCAGAAACACTGCCTTGACAGAAACTATGACATGTCATGTCCTCTTTTATTTTAGGGAGTAACTAGTCATGGTTTGGAGTGGTTTGTTTGGTGTCTCTATTTTTTTTTTTCTCAAAGTGCAAAATGAGAAAACAAGTGTCATTTGGGCATGACAAGGTTTGGCCAAAGAAGAAAGAAATGTGTCAGGGTGCAGAGGAGAACACATAGGATTAGAGTTAATGACTATTACTGTCAGCTGCCAGTAAAACCAGGTTTGGACTAACCAGATGGGAAAAACCATCCTTGTTGACAAAACAAGTCTGTTATAAGCACCTATTATATATAGTGACATATTTGACCTGAACATAATGTTTTTGTTTTACTGTGTTGGTGACATGTAATGGATTCGGTCATTTAAGTTTGCACAGACATATTTGTTTCCTACTCACGTTTGGGTAATGGCTTGACGCCTTTTATCCTTGAGCTTTGTTTCTATTACAAACTTGTTTTGGCACTCGCACCATTAAGCAATCGCTGGTGTAATTTCAAGAACACGGCGTTCCCGGTTAAGTGAGGCCAAATAATTCCAGTGATGTCTTGTTCCCAATCGAAAGGATCTGAGCCTTGTACCAAGGTAGATTCCACAAATAGTGAAACCCAGGAGAAGTCAGGATGATCTGTCAGCCATCACATTTATTTTAGTCATTTTTGGTGTTGTCTATTGCTTCCTGCTGCCACCAGGGGGCGACCTGTGTCTGTGCAGAAAGGGCTGCACCACTGAGCCCTGAGTCACATGCCAGCCAGAGTTGTTTACCTGTCTGCTGCTGCTGCAGTGGAGGATTCTGGGATATGTGTGGCGAGGGAGGAAGGCTGTTTGGAGCTTCTATGTGCTCCAGCAGTGAACCCGCTGTGTTTATACTTCACACACACACAATACAGTGCAGCTGAGAGGAAAGCTAGCTGGCTGTTTACACTGTATGCCTGTTTACGGTGCATGCATGCACCTGTGCTTATGTGGGATTGGGTGATGCCATGCAGGCTGCAGCATATGACTCCCCACCCCTCAACCTCTGCAGTAAACGGCCTGTCACACTGTCAGGCAGCAGGCAGCAGGGTTACATAAGCCCTGCTGGATGTGCTGCTGCACTACAACGAGCTGCGGCCTACAAGACAGTAAACAACTGACGTCACTGCTTCCGTGGCATGCATCAGCTCGCACCGCGACTGGGAGGGAAGGGGAGGTGGGGGGGGGGTTGCTTTATAGTGTGTTGGTGTAGGACTGAGTGAGATTTTGGCATGGAGGCACAGAGGGAAGATGAAAGAATTGGGCAGAGTAATAGAGCTAAAATCTCTCCTCGGCATGGCTGATGATTAAGCGGTGCGTCAGCCTCCTCATGAGTGAGTTGTTGTTGTTGATGCATGGCTGCAGAGACAGTCGTAAACACTTCCTGTCCCCTGCTGGTTGATGACACATTGTTTGGCAAAATGCTTCCCATTGATTATTTACACTGGTTGTACTGAACTTCATAAAGGACACGAATGTGGTGTATCCAGGTAAAAGCCACATTACACATCATGAGATGGAAAACAAACAACAACTAGAAATAGATGAGTCGACTTTTAAAGGGACGTTCTACTCATTTTACACATGAATATCAGTTCACCTCTCAGCCTGTGAAAACAGTTGTATAATGTATTCTGTGGACTACTTTTACTATTCAAACTTTAAGTATGTTTTGTTGATAATACACACTTTTACTTAAGGTTTTGAATGCAGGACTTTTACCTGTAGCAGCATATTTCTACAGTGTGGTATTAGTACTTTTATTTAAGTAAAGGATCTGAATACTTCTTCCACCACTGCATACTATGGGACTAAAAGTACTGCTGGAATGCAGCTTTAAGCCTTCAAATGATTGAGCTGTGGGTTGCAGCTCAATTATTATATGATTATTAGAATATACTGTCATAGTTTGTATCAGATTACTCAAGATGTCTGTGTCATCCTCTATCATACTTCATGTAAGGGACCTATACGCATACCGTATTGCTTGTCTTGTAATTTTGACTTGAATTGATCTTGTAAAGTTTCTTTTTAATTTGTATAATTTGATTTTACTTCTTATTTATTTGTTTCTTACTTGTACTCTGATTTTGTGCTGCTGCAACACCTAAATTTCCCCCTCTGGCAATCAAAAAAAAAGGAGTTCCTTATTTGCTAAATTCTGTGTAAAATGCTGTGAAATGAAGTATGACTTGTATGCTTGGTATCAGGCAGCGTAGCATGCCAACTGCTGATGGTAGCTGGGAGGCTAAGGCTGACACATTACAAACACTCATACAGTGTCGGGTATCAGGTTGTGTTTTCAGTACAGTATGTACCCAATCACACTGTGCCTAAAGTGTGTTTCCAGCAGTTGTTTTATAAACAGAGAAACAACAAAAAAACAAAAAAAACCTCACACACACTTGCCAAAGCTACTTCTGATGCACAGCTGCCTCAAGGCACGATTGAACTCCTCACCACATAATCTTACACAAATGTCAGGAGAGATGAGGACAGGGAGATCCTGTTCACCTAAATTGCATCGCACAAAATATTGTGCTGGGATTGTTTGCAGCTGGTGGGGCGAGCCAGACAGTACCCAGTGACCTTCGACTAAAATTAGATCAGCTTCACACATCACTGCCATCCCACACTGCAATCTGCCCTCGTTTTTTTTTTTACCTGTTTAATAGCCGTCTGCCCCCCTCCCCTTCACCCCTTCACTTTCTGTCGTAACACGCTGTGTCATAACAGCTCTCCCTTTCCCTCTCCGTTGTTATGAAATTTAATTTCCGATAAAATCCTTGACCGTTCTCTGTTTTAATCAGACAGACTGGACAGACAGCTGACCTGTGCAGAGGTCTTGTCCAGTTACATCATTTGGCACAAAAGCAGAGGGATGGAGAGGTCGCCATAGCAACCCTTCAGTGACCCCGCCTCGGTCTTGGTTTTGGTGAAAGCATGAGACCGGCCCCTAAAGTGAAGCAGATGGACTCACAAAGAAGGTCAGGGTTAGATTATGAGAATTTTATATAGTGTTATAGTGTGTTATTATATTCAGATAGGTTATATTAGCTCCAATCTAGAAAGACTCTGGACTATTGGTTGGACCAAATAAGATGTTTGAAGACATTGGTACATCAGTTGATAATGAAAATAACCGTTGTAGCTCTAAAATCAAGCAATCAACAATCCCGCAGCAAGACACTAAGCATTATTGAGATGTGGGCACAACTTCAAAGTTACCATTCAGCACCTGTGTTTGACAGCTGAAACTTGAATTGGTCACCGTCAAGTGAGTCAGCTCATACACAAACCAGACTTACCTGTCTTCTAAATAAACAGTTCCTATTGTTATATGTTGTTATCCAAATGAGCTTTCAACATCTTAAGCATGTGTGTGACTAACGCAGCACGGATGTTGTGGATGATCCTGTGAAATGTCCCACATCCTGATTTTTCTGTAGATCATTTCAAATGTAATCCTGACTGAAATCAAAGCGGAATAAAACATCAATAAAAGATTCAGAAAATCTGGGTTATTATGCAAGCACAAGTCACAGTTTCACTCTTTAATAACTTCTCATCTTAGTGATAAAAATGTAATTTAATATTATACAGACTGAGATATGTCACTCATAAATATCCTCTTTGAAAAAAGTTAAGGGGATTATGGGACCAGCAGGCTATAGATGCATAATGAATCTAAACATGCGTATGCTATGTTGAGATAATATTTTCTGACATAACTGTGTACTGTAGGTAATATTTTAGAAAGTCTTACTGGAATCATAAATTATAATCATGTGTGCAGGCAGGGCCATCTGTATTGTACCCTTTGACACATTTATTTTCCAGGAAACTTTAATAAATAGGAGGTTGAATAGGATATCCACCCATCCCATCCATAATCTTTACCCACATATCCTGTGTTTAATAGAAGATCTATTAAATATTAAGAAGGTGAAATTGAAATTTTGCCACTCAAAACATCTGACATGTGGATCAGGGCTGGATGCAGGCATCTGCCCCGAGGAACCAGGTGTCTCGGATTAAATTAAAGACCCAATGGGTGCGTATAGTCTCACAGATAGGGAGGTGCACACTGACTTGGCAGAGCCTACACGCTCGTGACACGAACAAAGCTTTTATGCACAGCCATGATTGGAGTCAAATGCTAACATTAGCAATAGCCTTGCTGTTGAACCACTGAGCTTGTTCTCGAGCTGCTCTGTAGTACAAACATTCAGGTACAGTTAACGTGAAGTTTGCACACACATGAAATTAATCATTTTCCATATGTATAATCTCAAATAATTGTTAGGCCTTACATTTTTAATTGTTAGGGTTATATTCATTCATTAATAGTATATTGTGCATCAACACATGCATTCACAGTCATATCATGGTTGTAATTGTTCACATAGATGAACCATGAACCTGCAGGCATTTATATTGCCAGGCCTCCCTTCCATCGATCACACTGTACTCTGTACATTGTCAGTGCTGTAATAGTTATCCATGCAGCCACATTATCCACGCATCTTCTTTAAACCCTTTGAACCGACTGATAGAGCTTTCTTATCAATAACTGCTCCCGTCCTGATGGGTCGCTGTTAGCTGTAAACATGCCACATCAGAAGCCAAACACATACAGCATCAGCAAACCATGCAGAACACAACAGGACAGCGTCCTCTGATGCATCTTATGTAACATTGTGCTATCACCGGCCCTGCTTCAAGATACGGAGCTCTGCTCAAAAACAACCCTTTACATAACGAAGTTTGATTGTCTTAAATAGGACATGCGCTTTGAACTGTCCTATTCAGTGTAGTTCGATTCCTCCTGGGCCTTTTACTTTCATTCATCTATTAATTGGCTATATTCCTTCACAGAACTCCTGAGACCAAGGCATCAATTCAAGTCATTTACTCTCCTTTGAAATTTTAACGACAGGGCAGGATTGATTTCTTTGACACGCGCCTACAGGGACCATTAATAAATCACAGATACGCGCCCATTTGTGTTGTTTATGTCTCGGAGTTAATGACATGTTTTTGTTTTCCTCAGGCCAGGACCTGGCCAACAGTGCGTGGTGTCAATCTGAGTTACTTGCCACCCTCCATAATCCAGTGAGCGACTGGAGCAAATTCAATCTGGTCATTTGTAAATAAACATTTACTCACAGCCTCTCATCATTTGCTAATGCTGTACAGATCAGTCATACGCCATTAATAAGCAAATTTGGGTTGCCAGGTTGTAAAAAACAAAAATAATTTTGCCGTTGTTTCTCCTCCTCATTAATAAATGTTAATGGGCTCTACCTTTTTTTAGAAGTCATCAATTGATTGTTTGCTAAACTCTTCCCCTTTGTTCACTCATTTCTTAGCAACCGCAATCAAAAGTTGCATTTGAGCCAACTGTTAGCGGCTAACTAGGTTACTACCATTTAGTCTCAGAAAGCAGGTTGCTCTTTGGACCAAGCAAGATGTTTTGATAACAGCGAGCTGTCTGAAACCCTGTTCACACTCTTTCTCCTTTTTAGGACAAAAACAAGTGTCAAGCATGGATGTATTAAGAGCCGTATGCCGCACTGCTGCTCAGCCTCGCTGCCAGTGGCCACTCGCTGTACTGTGGCCCAAAAAGCATTTTCCCCATAGACCACCATTGTAAAAGAGACGTCTGTAAAACATGGTCAGTTATGATGGCCAGAGGCATGATGGGATTAACCCTACTGCCCATAATCAGTGGGCTGCATACCCCCCTGCATACTGGAAGCTAGAAACTTTCTTAGGCGAATGCTCCAGGCGAGCAATTCTCATTAGACTGCATAAAGGGCCCGTCTTTGGGTCCAGTATCCAGCTCTTACAGACATACATACATCTTATCAAGTCTATGTTTTGTTGGAAACAAATAGAACTTTAGGAGTTGACTTGCGCAACAGCCATGTAACAGCTCATAGAGGCACGAAACGAAAGGGCATGTTCTGTTTATAGCACACTTGCCATTAATGCTAAGATAATCTCATGTTTATTTTGTTTATTAGACACCCCGGTGCGGCCTATCACAGCTACCCTAAGGAGCTGTGCCTTGGTTCCACAGCTGGTCATTTAGTTTATAACCATTCTGCACCTGCTGTTGATTTCATGGGTGTTTGGATCTTTGTTTTTGAATTCATCTGCGTGTTTGCAGGCAGCACAGAGTCTATGCGGGCCTCTTGCACAGGGCTGTTTGCAGGATTTGGCTGTAAGGTTTTGGGTACAGCATCTTTGCGTGCCACCGCTTCCATTAAGCTGCCCTGAATGTGTGTCTCCGACTCTGTCCTGTTCGGTAAGCTTTAGCCTTGTGGCTGGCATGTTTGACGGATGATTTACTTGGCTGCTGCGCACGCAAACATGCCCCTGGTGTGACCTCAGTGTGGTGGGTGTTGTTGTGCTGCTGACTAAGATTCCTATAGGCACTAACCCAGTCCCACTAATAGGATTGGGCCCTGTTTCAAACACTGGCAGACAGCTGCTTTTGAAAAGTTCATATGGGACATATGGGAAGCAGTTACACCATGAAATAACACTACACAGTCCGTGCATGCTGCAAAACGAATGCAGGTTGACAGGAAGTGGGTGACTCAAGTCCTTGCTTGACTGTTTTAACAGAACCTCTAAAGTGTTGATGTCATATAAAATACTCATATTTGTGACTGTAAACCTGCCAATAAGAACAGCTTTAGCTCTGGTTTCAAATAAGGCCGTGTGGTCTTGTGAATGTAGCTCCATGTGACAGCAACATAAGAATGAATTATCTTACTCAAATTTACGGTTATGTAATGTACAGTTTGGCGTGTTGGACTGGAACTCACACAAAGAAAAATGGTTGCAACATGTTCATGTTTAACTTTAGTTACATATATTTGTCACACTGTGCTTTCTGTGTGCAGACGTCTTTATATGGAAACAACACAAGCCATGGCCCATTGATACAAGACGTGGTGAGTAACAGTCCGACCCAGTGCCACAGTAGAATGAGGCAACTGAGGAGAGAGCTCCATGAATAGAATTCATAACGCATAATAACACACAAACATAAAGCAGAGACGTGTCAGCTGTGCATTTTCAGAATACATGAAGGGGAATTTCCAGACGGAGCTGACGCTATACTGGCAACACGCTCTGGTGAACAACGCCTGAGGTGTACAGTATGTGTGTTTAGCGTGTGTAAGCTGAGTGGGCCTTTACCGTTGTTGTGTGACTATAAAAGCCTGGTTATTGGTCATAAAAGTGTGCACGTCAGTACACAGTGAGCTCAGGCGGGGTGTAAATCCTTAACACTCGTATGTGCAGTGTGTGTCGTAAAGTTTAGCGGTGTGTACACAAGGTTATGTTTCTTCATATGAGCACAGTTTGGATCTACTGTGTGCGACACCAGAGAGGCCATATCATTAAGCTGTTTGTCTGTGTGTCAGTGTTGACGTGTGTGTCTGTGTGTGTTGCCCTGTAGCCCAGGTAACAGAGGGACATGTACTTTCTGATAGATTAAGACTTACATAACTCCACATTCCACTCAGCAGGTAAACAAGCACCGGGACTAAGGTCAAAAACAGGGTGACAACGGCTCGACCGTGAAGCCAGACGCTGGAGGACGAAGCTGAGCCGAGCCTCAGGGACCCACATGCATACAAACTGAAGCTGTCATTTAAATCTGTATGGCTTAGAAAGCTCAGTAATCAACAAGAACTGTAGGCATTCATTTGCCCAGTCATATAATTGCCACTGTAGTACAGTGACAGTCTCCATCGGTGGTTGAGGAATGCCGGAAGAATGTATGGAAGACTGAAATATGCTGAAAACATGCCAATAAGTCCCGCACGGTTCAAAATCTTCAGTCATATAAAGAAATATTGGAGCGAGGAGAACTGGTGCACTTGTTACAAGGAATGTGAGCAGGAATCGATATTCAGGAATATCTGTACCGCCAATATCCCACCTCAAGGCCGATTACCTTTTCAGGGAAAAGGCTAGTGTCGGCCCTTAGTGTTGCATTACCGCCATCTGCTACTCTCTAATCCAGCATGGTCATGGCATGTGCGAAAAGGCGCAAAGATGGAAATGTTGTAGCTGCATGTGCCTGAAAGGTTATTCCAGTAATTTACCGGGAACTATGTGTGAAAGGAGCTTTCTTCCCAGCATTCCCAGCACTCCGACTGACTATTCGTAGAACTGGAGCTTCATCCAATGACTACTATTTCTCATCTAATGCTCAGAGGAAGTATATTTCCCACAATGTCTTTTCCTCTCTCTGCTTTGAATTTCACCTGCATTATTTTGACAATAGGGCATTGTTTTTAAAGATTACCACTGTGGCTGAAAAACATTCTAATCTATCAAATATACATGTGTAAACGCTCATGTTCTGCAGGTGGAACTGAGGCTAGTAAAAGGTTAAATGGTTCATGTTTGACTTTAAAGATGGGTTTAGATAGATTTCCTCATTTGGTGATGCAGCGAGTACCGAAGGTTTAGAGCAAAGTTCATAAAAGTCCGGGTTTAAAATGGAATTTGAAAGATGCACTTAAAGCCTGCAGTCTAACACGGGCGAGCATGAAATATCTTGTCTTCTTTCATTTATAGGCAACACACTTGCGCTAATGGAAACATGAGATAAGATAAACTTTATTGTACCCTGAGGGGAAACTTGGCTCGGACTCAGAGCTGCTGTTTAAAGAAACATCAAAACAGACACAGACAGACAAGTAACATTACAAGCCAACAAGCTGATTACGTTAATGTTAAATACACAGAAGGTCCTCATACACAGATTTAAGCATTACCCAGAGTTTGAAGGCTTTAATGCATAGTGACGCACATTAACCTAAAGGCTGAGAATAGGGTCAGGGGCAGCCATGGTGCTGGACTCACAGCTCTGCTTTATAGATACAGGAGCCTCACTAATACGTTTACAGAGATGAGATTAGAGGAATGTATTGAAGGAAAATAAGATTTGGACTCAAGCCAAAACTGGAGGGACTGTATAGCATGCCATGAGTCTCTCAGGCAAATGAAATGCATTCCATTTGTTCTTTCGCGCTTCATCGCAAATTCAAATACTCTTAAGCAATGTAATGGTAATACTCCCTGTCAAATTATGCAATCCCCATGGAAATAAAGCTTGTAAAAGACATAAATTGTTCATAAGTTTGGTCTGGAATGTAAAAGACTGATTGACACACAGATAAACACACATCTGTGTTTGTGTATATAGGGTCTCAGATCATTTTAAGAAGATGAATATGGAACATTAGCAAGATAAAAGGTCAGTATGACAAAGTTTTTTATGTTTTTAAATGTTAGCTCTGTGTATAGTAACTTACTCATGAATTCATCATTACAGACATATGTTTTTGATGGAGGTGCTGCTCAGTCAATGACCCTGACCTTTGACCTCTGCATGTGTGTGTGTGTGTGTGTGTGAATTTCGTAGACAGAAATCATCTAGATAAAAGTAGTGCTAGTGATATTGCTACAGTTAATAATAAAATGTGACAATGTAGATGGAATCAGATCAGTGCATGTGTAAAATAAATAAATAAAGATGCATTAGGTACACAATGAAACAGTGTGTGTGTGTTTAAATGTGTGTTTTGCAGCCTTTAGGTCAAGAGCGGTATCATCCAGTGAGTGAGATTGGTTGTGTACTGAGGGCCGCCCTCAATGTTAAACTGCCATGCTCCGCATTATAGGCTTAAGCTAATGCCTCATTAGCATCAGTGTCTCACTGACTCCACACTGGAACAGCATCATTCTCCACTACAGAGGACCCATTAGCATCACTGCCAACCATGCAGAGTCGGAGAAACCTGAAGCAAGAACAATGCATGTCACATCACCCAGTTATTCAGAAATGCTGGATGCATCAAAGCACGGCTGTATTTAAAATGAACACTACATATTCCTAAGAAATGTTTTTGTGTACAGTTTTTTCGGTTCCAGATCTAAAAGCATGTGTGTGTTGTCAGCTTCTCGTCATGTTTAGTTGCAGCATTTTCTCTTACAATTAGGGTGCGTTCACGGCGAGCATGTTTGGTGTGGTTTGCTCCTGAGCACAGACGGACACCAAATTACCTCACACCTGAACTCTGCAGTGCGTTAGGGAGTGAGAAACCAACTACAGGAAATAACCCAAAATACATGGTTTTATGCGTATTTTTACAGGGTCTAACAGAAAATACAGAGAACCAACAGTGATCACAGTGAGGTGTCTCGTAATTATCTGAGGACATGCCCTTTAAGGATCTTTTACAGCTCTGTGTCTTTAATTTTACCTGCTTTCAGGCAGTAAAGGTCAGACCCACACAGATGGAAACATGGATAAGCTGGCAGGGTTTATGTGCATGACTGTATCTGTGCATCAAATACACCGTAACTCCTAATCCTGCCTTGCGTGTTGCGGTTTTTGATTGTGACAGGGAAAGCCGTGCTTAAAACTCAGATATCATGCACAGACTGTGTTTCCTAACATGTGTGGATTAAGTGTTTAATGCTTCTTTTCCATGAATTTGAGGATTGGATTTCCATGACATTTTGTACAGCTATTCATTTTATTAGCTCCTTACCTCTCCTCTAGCCCCAACGGCAGGTTGACATTTTGGCTTTTAGTTAAATGTCATGACAAATGTTGGATGGTTTGCCATGAAATTTGCTGGACATATTCATGGTCCCGACAGGATGAATTGTAGTTGTTGTTCTGTACTTTTGGTTTATGAAACATTTCTCATAAATAAATAATTTTCTTATTTGAAAATTACTAAATTCTGACCTGGTTCTGTTAAACACCCTCAACAAAAGAATAAATCAAAGAAATGATCCTGTCCAGTTTGAGAATATAAGTAGAAATACAAGAAAAGCAGGAGTTATTTTGCATGGCACTCATTAGCTAATGTTAGCATGCTAACCTGCTAAACTAACAAGGTACATGTGGTAAACACCTGCTGAACATCAACATACTAGCAGTTTCATTGCAAACATGGTATTGTGAGCATTTAGCTCAAGTACAGCCTCACAGAGCTGCAAGCTCTTTTAGACTTTTTAGACTCAAACAGAAATCTCAAAAAAGATCAATAATCTATATCAGCTGTCTCCTTCTAAATACAGCTAAATAACACTGTGGAGCCATACGAATGAGCAGAAAACCAGGAAGTTTTTATAGAACAAGTCCAACAGTGTTTCATTTAGAAACATACTACACTAACCTTGTTCTGGATTAATCCAAGACCGATATGCAATGCAGAAAAACATCAACACATGATGGAAAATAAGACCTCTAGCAAATATATGCATGCTCATCAATTTCAACATCTAGATGAGTCAAGAGTCTTAAGGCCAGAAACCTATAGCTGCATCAAATAACCTTCAGGATTCCATTTCAACAGCCTGTAACATGTTTGAAACACATCATTCTCTCAACAGCTAAAGGTCATGCAAACTCTTACATGCAAAGTAGAGTAAAGGTGACACCTTTGTTGTCAGACTGTAGATTTGCATATTAGCTACTCACAAGCATTTTGTGAGCAGAACATGAGTCTGGAGACAGGGCCAGTAAGGTAGTTAAGTTTATTAATAAACTTGCTTGGATGACAGGGAATGAGGGGCAGAAGAGGGACAGGGCAGAGTGCAAGCCAGATCAGGGCTTGATGGGGATCCAGTTAAGAGGCCAGGGAAGGTCAGTACAGGGTGCAGGGAGGTTGGATACATGACTGACTGAGTAAACAGAGTTCTGTCAGAGTGTTGAGTTGGGAATCAGGTATTTGAAGCAGAGCAGAATGATGATGATGGCTGGCAGCTGGTGGCCTGACTCCTGCACACCTGACTCCACTCCTGTAATTAAGCACACACACACACACACACACACACAGAAAGAGAAAGGGGGAGGGGGAGAGCGGCTGCCAGCTAGACAGAACTGGAGGGTATGACACTTTCATTGGTCTGTTTATGAGATGACTGTGTTCACATGTTGGGCCCGAGGCCTGCAGTGACTCATGTGGGCCGGTGTGATGTTTGTTCTCATCTAAAGAACTTACACACAAAAACATGAACTAGACTGAGATCAAATTTCAAAAGAGCTGACACCTCCGGTATCTCAGTAAATGTGATATATGAATAATGGCATGCAGACAGTCGGTGTTACCGGTCAATTCAAGGATTTCAGTTCAATACATATGGGCAATTTCACTGTGTGCTTTTGAACAAATTGTGTTGCTTTGGTTGTAAATTTAAAATAATGTTTTCTGCTTTTGCCACAGTCACCTAGTACATTGTATAACACTGTTTTTTAGCTTTGTGTTCAATGCTGCTGCTAAAACTTATAAAGCTGAATGCTAGGTTCTCATATATTTCAGTTAAATATGAATCTAGTCCCAGGAGGTGGTTAGCATAGCTGAGCATAAGGGGAAACAGCAAGTCTGTCTCTGTCCAAAGTGAAACAAGACTAATTAACACATAATATCTTGTTTAATTTGTGCGAAACAGAAATGTAAAAACAAAAATTGGACAGAGCCAAGAGGATGTTTCCCAAAATGCTGAACTATTCCTATCACATACAGAACAATTATTTTATTTGTCATCAAAGAATACACATCTGAAATCAAAGAAATCTAACTATTTGACTAATCTCTGGATCAATAAATTGCACAATTCTGAGTTAGCGTAGCCTAGCTGACCACGGCTATATCAGTGTAGTGTTTTGAGTCACTTTCTTTTCTGTGCTTAAATTTTTGGTTCTGCCCCCTGACGTTTAACTCAACCAATGAGATTGAGTCTTCCTGTGTTGCCTGTGTGGCAGAAAAAGGTTGCCACAGTGATGTCATCAGGGTCATGTTTTGCAGTGACCAGAAGCTGGGGATCTTAGGTGAAAGTCATTCTGCAGGCTAGTGAGGTCACACAGACGGTGATCTGTGTTTTAGCTGACTTCAAACTTTTCAGCCCACTAGATTTCATACCAGCTCATCGGAGGGACAAAAATATGAGCAGACGTATGTTTGGCTCTGTTACAGCAGTGTTTTCTCAGAGAATTTCCCTTGCAAAACATGTTTACGAGCTGTGAGAGAGTGCCGGCTGATAAGACGGCATGTGGACCAGCAGCCTGGAGTCTTCCACTCCACTGCCAGTGTGGTAAACAGCAGCAGGAGTGTTTGTGAGCAGTGGGAGGGACCTGGGGACCACATGCTATCCAAACACGTGGAGTCTGAATGCTATGGACCAAAGAATACTGAGCTGCAGAGACTTGAGCTTTCCATTGACACACACACATAAACTCACATGCTCTCACATGTTCTCGTTTGATTTATTTGCCTGTGAAAGCAGCAGAAAAATGTGTACCAAGTAATGTTGAGTATCCCTGATCATTAAATGCACTCTGTACCAACTTAAATCACCTTGTCTTGAGTCGAACTGATCAGGCACAGGCACAGGACAACATTAGTGTTACCACACATGGTCCGTAAGGCTCTCAAGACATTTTAAAATGGAAAACTTAACATAGAAACTTTCACTGGCATTGCAGCAAGAAATCCATCAACAAAAATGACAGGTCTAATTGAAAAATGTCCAGTCTTCAGATATGAAGCCAAGCATCCCGATTTTTGCCTTGAGGCAGCTTTCTGTCTGCGCAAGCATGTATAAGTGATGGCTGATAAAAGCCCAAAAGATCCAGATAGAATGCATCAGGGCTGATTGAACTGTCGACCTTCGAGTAACTTCAAAGTGCTGCTGTTGCTCCAGGAGAAAGACCTACAGAGAGTGCAAGCTGTTGCTAAACCTGTGGTTCTCAAACTTTGTCACCCAAGCCCACATTTTTTCAGCTTAAGTGGCATTTCCACCTCAAATATCCTTAGAAATCATACGTAACCCTTAATTGACCTGTACCTAAACCCTAGATCTGTTTAGCGTTTCCCCCACAGATGTGGATGGGGTTGTTACCGGGGGTAACCCCTTTCACCAGCAGCTGGGAAACAGCAGAGAAGACTTGCACTTGAGAAGCTGCAGCATTTATTCACTGTCACATTGCCTATAGCCCACTGTAGGCTTCATTACTGCCAAATCGACAGCATGTAAACTGCTAATGTTTTCATCTGCTCTGTGGGTCACCTTTCCGCTGCTCACTCTCTGTCTCTCTCTCTTATCCTCTCTCTCTCTCTTTTCCCCTCTCTCTTGCTCAACTGCTTCTCGGTATGTTACAACAAGAAGATCAGCTTTGTTTGAGAAAAGGCTGCAGGCAGCAAGACGAGAAAATTAAAAAAAACTGTTGGGAAATCCTACATCAGAGGGGTTCACCCCAGTTACACATGAAACTGTTCACAACAAGGTTTGTGGATTATCTTGAGTAACTGGGTCATGATTTCTGGAAAGAAATATCGCTGTTGAGGTTTTAAAAATGCTACAGGTCAGAGGAAAATACATATTCTTAATCTCAAAAAAGAAATTATCCAAGGCACTCTTCTGGGAAAAATGGTGACATTTCCATCAACCTAAGCTCCTCCGTTTCTAACTGCTGACTCAAGCTCCCACTCAATGGCTTCCTCTCTCCTGTAATGAGAAACTGGACATCTGTTTCTCCAACAAATTTACAGTTTTCCAGGATTTTTCACATGCTTACACATGCAATATGCTAAAGAAGAAACAAGAAAGCAAAACCAGGCACTTCAAAGCTAAGATACTCTCACACAAAGAGGGAAAAATACTAAAAAGCCTTTATTATAGTGGCTAAATCATTAAAAAAAAAACATATTTTGACCAGCATGTTGCCTGGTTTTGTTGTCATGTTTTTGAAACATGCAATACGCTGTTCAGCACTCATGAACACGTGTTTGATGTGCGCTCAGCTCACTGGTTCTTCAGGTGATGAGCTGTCTTTTTCCTACAGGCAAAATACAGTAACATTAGCAAACAAACAGTAGCATATAGCATATTTCAAGTTAAAGGAAAACATCAACATGGCAGCCAGGGGAAGACCATGTGATACTTTCAGCAGTTTGATTTGGTTAAGACGTTTTTGACAAAAAGCGATATATTCTCATTATGATCTCGTAGTATGGTATTTCTAAAATATATGTCAGTATGTTATGTTTTTATGTGGGATCACGAGTGCTGTGTGCCTCTGTCGTCTCTTGCGTGGAGAGCCAGAGCTGCCTACTGTAAGTGGGTCACAGCTCCGCCCATGCTTCTGCGAGCTTCAATGAGCCTGGCTGAAACCCTCCTTAGGCTGATTCAGGGGGAAATAATGGGGCCAGCGACTCCCAATCCCCTCAAGACCCACAACACAGCACGGCAGCAAGCTGGCAGGGAGGCCCAGTGGGGCACAGGGTGGACGAGGTTGCCAAAGGAGCAGCTATTTGTTTTTTAAGACCCTACAGTGTGCACCACACATGCTGTTCCAATGAACAGTACTCTGGGTGCATCAAGCCCATACTGCACATAAAGGGACGTTTAAAGTTCAATTTTATATGATTATTTCCAGTTTGTTCGCTCTATGCAGTTCACAGCCCTAACAAATCAGGCCTGGGTCATGGGTTTAATTCCCAGTAGAGCAACTATACCACTTTCATGAGAGCAGATGACCTGTTTTTCTAACCAATTTACCATGACTGGTAGTTGTTATCTTATCAAAACAGAACTGGTGCTGGTCCATGATGACGGTCGCTCTCTGATTTGTTTAACAGAGGAAACAATTATGGTGGTCCATTAAATAAAATGCCTAATAAAAATAATGGATGTCATGTGCAAATGTTTGGAAAGTGCTTGCAGGTTATTTTCACTGTCTAATCAAATTATCATCCTCAGGCTGCTGATGTCGTTAATGTGTTTCTAAACTGTCTTGATGCATGATCCCTTTTGGAAAGTGATGCACGCCACTCAATGTCAGTCAAAATCTTCTGTTCTTCAAACAAGAAAGTTCAAGATATCAAGAATTCAATAGTACGATGATGATGATGATGATGATGATGATGATGATGATGATGATGATGATGATTTCACGGCTCCAGTGTCTCAGCCATGGTGAATTCTTTCTTGCTTGTCTCTGTGTGTGTACAACCATGTGATTGTGAATGTGATTCTAAATTCGGAAATAATTGAGGGCATCCAGAAATAGAACAGATACACACACACACACACACGCGCGCGTACAATTACTTCAAAGGAGCATCCTGGAAACTGTATTTTAGGAACCTTTAGCTGTTGTTGCACAGCTTGAGAAATTCACATCCCTGACACACTTTATTGAGCAAGCTGTCCTTTATGTTGAGGAAGACGACCGGCAACAACGAAAGCCTTCTGTTTTCGTGCCCTCCCCCGGTGGTTTGCCTTCAGAGCAGAAATGTGCCCATACAGATTTTGTTGAAGAAAAAGAGAAAGAAAAAAAAAAAGTTTTTTTCTTTTTTTCTCAGACAGACATTCAGCGCAGAGAGGGGTAAGGAACATTGTGTCCCTCCTGGTGGCTTGGTGGTGGGTTCTTACGTAAGGCGGCTTTCTGCCTGGCAGCAGAGCAGAGCCCCACTGACAGTGTCATACTGCTAATTAATACACACCAGCTAGAGGTGTGCCCCCGTGGCTGCTTTGTGTGTGTGTGTGTGTGTGTGTGTGTGTGTTCACGTTGTGTCTGTACTGGAGAGTTGGAAAATTGGTGAAGTGATACCCATAAAGAGCATTAAAGCAGCATTATAATCAGATTGTGAGTGTGGGACATTTTTCACTATTACAGGTCTCAGTGTTTCAAGGGGACACGTTGAGTAAGACTCAGGGAAACTAATTAAATTGATATATGTAGAATGAGAGTAGTAGTCTGTATGCTGCTCACTTTCTGCTTCATGTGGAAACGTCACAATGTCAGTTACTCCTCACATTTGCCATGTCTACTGTTTTTCCCCTGCCACATACTAACAGGTCGTTTTAGATCCTGTCACCTGCCCTGCTTTAATGCCTGGGTTCCCACCACCATTCCCCATCACCTGCCTACCTGCGCACCTGTTCCCACCTCTCCATCTGCCGAGTAGCATACTGTACATACGGGCCGGCCCACTTTCATGCTTTCCCAGCAGATCATCTATTTTTTCTTCTGCCCCTTCCTGCCTGAGTTCTGCCTGTTATGACCCACTTCCTGCCTTTTGAACTCCTGCTCCCTATTGGATGTGTTTTCCTCATCTCCCATGCTTGCCAGGGAGATGAGGAAACTTGAACTGTTTTTTTTTTTTTACTGGCCTGGTCTCAAGGTTGTGCTTTTGGGTTCAAACCTGTTTTTTAAGCCTTTATAAAGACTAAGGCCTGGATTATACTCCCAAATGGACGCGTACACAGACAACTGTGGACAACACGGACGTGTAGAAGTTCTTTACTACTTTCTGGAGTCCTCACATGTGCAGAATGTATTCCAAAGCTTGTTGTAAAATATCGGGATACCGTACGTGGGCATTCGCACACATGTACACCCTCTGGTTTGAAATAATAAGTCAACATTGACTTTTGGTGTGACACGACACGAACAGTGGCCTCCTGGGTGAAAGTCCTGTGTTTGTGAAAGTCTTTCTGGCAAAATTAACCCTGCCTTGTGCGCTTCATACGAAATACACAGGCATTATCTTGGTATCAATCTAATACTCCACATGACAGTGAACATAAACTATTCTTTCAAAAAGCACAAACAAAATTCCAATCACGATTGAAAGCAAAAGTCTAAAGTAAATTTTTTAACCTCAGTGGAAAATATTCTTATACCTTACAGTGAGCATGTGTCACAAACTTCCTGTGTAACAGCTCGTATCTGCATGGGAGTGCGTGGCAGACAGAAACAGGTGAAATGTGCCGTTTACTTGGTGTTTTTGAACCGACTGACCTCCCAACTTTCTCCGAACAGTCTCTTCTGGAGACGCATGGCTCGGCAGGAAGTCATTTGCTCAGTATGAGCTTCCTGCCTTGGCCTCCGTCTGCAATAAAAGCAATGACAGAGAGAGAAGGTATTGGCCAGAGAGTTCAGCTCCTCACACTCCACAGGAAGGAGGTAGGATATCCTCCTCTCTTGACACACATTCAGGAAGCTATTAGACTTTGTGCCAAGCACATGATAGTCTATTAGGTGAGGGAGAAGAAGAAGGGCAGGGTGGAATTTGGAGTGTTGTGAGGTAGAGCAGGATAAACTGATTTATAAACCAGTTTGCCCACACTTTGGACTGATGAAATAGGTCATATCAAACTGTATAATTGGCCTGTCATTCAGGCAGCATGAGATATTAGATGTGGAAATAAAAAATGAAGACAAAGTTGTACCTCTTTAAATAAATTCATTTATTTCTGTAGGTTGCTATCCATAATCAATACAGACAAAAGCAATACTCGACTACCAGAAGTTTTAAATCATTATAATCATCTCTTGTGAGCATCACAATAAACAGTATATTGGACTATTTACAATGGAAGACAACGACACATTCAGACTGAGTCAATCCAAAAATCAACCTGTAAAACAAGAGTCGGTCCATGGACACAGAAATGGGGAGAGCGCTTTGAGACATGTCAAGAACAAAGTTCCCAATGACGAAAGCAAAACACTTGGCAGAAAGAGAGATAAGTAGCAAAACCACTTCTGCGCGTCACAAAAAGAAAGAAAAAAATCATCAATGCAATGTTACATTTGGTTCAACGGTTGTAAACTAGGTTGTATTCATTTCACTATTGCATATGCCATTAGGTAAAGTGTGTCAACAAGGCAAAGAGATCTCTATAATAAAATAGACAGAGTATTTTTTTTCATATAGTCACAGAGACTGTGAGGGAGAAAAGCATACAATACAATGTACAACCCCAAAGCAAAACCCTGTCCCCTTTTGAAAAATCGGTAGCCAAAGTCTTTACACAGGAATATCATTGCAACATGGGTAAAATCTAAGTACTCTGTGTATTTTCAATAGATTTTTTTTTAGTTAAACTCTTTCTATGTACACAATATACACATTCAAGACTCTGAAAATAAATAGTACCACCACTTAGCGAGGTACAGCTCCTTTATTCGGCTCTGTCAAAACCATTTCCCACATTATGTGTCTGTGGTGTTCCCACCAGTTCAGCAATACATTCACGCATGTTTTTGAGTTTTACAATCTACTGTACACTAGAAGGGTTGTGAGCCGGTTGGAGTCGGCACAGTGGACAATGCAAAGACCATACGGTCAGGATGTCAAATAATGTTAACCAAACATCTGGCACCCATTGTAGAGGTTCAAGAGAAGCTCTTGCCAAACAGCAGGTTTGAACGTTTTCTGTAATGTTTGACTGGAGATGAGATCTGAGTTTCATCAGAATAGCACAAGTTAGCATTTACCATTCTCCTGAAAACACTATTTTTGCTGTTCAGCAAAAGTTACAAAAGTAATATATTTTATAATATAACACTTTTTCCTTTTTACATGCTGATCACATAGTTATGTGGCCTCTCTATTGTTGCTTTAACTTGTCACATTGCATAATTCTCTTTAGACTGATCAAACTTCTTTATGCCATCCACACACTATCGTTTTATTTTCCAGACAGCTGTTTCTCCAGTGAACCTCCATGATGGTGCCAGATGTGGCTGTTGGCCTTTCTTCTTCTACTTTGTTCTACTTTCTTCTTTCCCCTCAGTGCTTGTCCAGCACTGCTGACACTGGCGGCCCCTTTCCTCCTTACTTCAGGCCGTTGACTAGAAACCACTTTGACTGTGCCTCAACCTTGATATTTTTCAATGGTCCCACCCCTCCATTGTCACCTCAACTACTACTCAACAGTTACACCGTCAAATGATCACAGCAGGAGCGGCCTGCATCGAGCTTAACAGCAGGCCGTAGGTTTAAAGGTAGGAGTGTGTGAGGTTTTCAGGCTCAAGTGACTGAGGAACTGTGGGAGGTACAGTGCATTCAGATGCCTGGTGTTGTGGGGTCTGAGCTGAGTTATAAAGACATGCATAACACTTAAAGACATTTAGAAATATATTTCTTTAAGTTCAGCGCTTTTATTGGACAAAAAATAAACTAGGTTAGAATAAATAAGAAATTAGTAATTAAGAAAATACTTTAATATCAATACGATAAATCAGATCTCAAGCAGCCCCACTGTACTGTACATTTCTGAAATAATATTTTTTAATAGTAAGCTAGGCTTTTTACTTTCCACAACAGAATAACAATATAGAGATGTAGGTCCAAACAGACGTACTGAAATAGAATATTTATCTCTTATTTTATAGAAAACATAAGGACAGTATAGACATTAAGGCATTGGGTAGGTCTAATCAGACATTCATCTTCCAAAAATAAATAAAATGTCTAATCTAAATATAGTTATATACTCAGTGTACCTTGGTATTCTCCCTCCCTGGGCCATTTCTATAGTGGGTTTCACTCTTCACTGACATACCGGTTGGTCATACTTTGTCTCAGAAACACACGCTCGCACACATACAGGCAGTCATAAAACTACCCTCAAGTAAATAAACAGTATCTGGGTACCATTAGAGTTTCGTTATTGTCTGACTATCTTTGCTTCTGTGCTTGTGCCAAAAATTTGGGTCATAGACGAAATGGCCTCTGAAAGTGCAGGGAACATGAGATGCACCAAGACACACATCCAACCACACACACACACACACACCTGTCCCGCCTTCAGCAAATTCATGACATGCATAGATGGTGACCTGCTTGGTTCCTACGTGTGTGCATGTGTTTGTGTGTCGTGCAGACAGTCTTTTAGGGCCACAGTGCCCGGTTGAAGTGTAAAGTTGTTGTTTTTTTTCGAGCAGCAGGTTGGTGAAGACGGCAAATCGGAGGATAGGAGAATCCTTCAGTCTGAAAGAGACGACAAGAGAGAAAGGAGGGAATTAGTGAAAATATTGAATCATTTCAACGCTCTTTGTGTGCAAAAGAAGAAGTGCATAAATACCGAGGGCCAACAAAGATGACACATACATAGAGACTTAAAACTGCACTGACAAGTTTTTTTGTAAACAAACAAAAGTGATGATTACATTCAGTGTTTCTCACCAAAGCCTACTGCCTTTTTTAGGAACATTCACGTGTTTTTGCCACCAGCTGTCAAAGGGCTAAATAGTGCAAAACCAGCGATACGAATGTTTAGCACACAACCAAACGGGGACCCATTCATAAAAACATTCCTCCACAGCGCTACTATTGGTCACAACGCTGGAATATCCAATGTTAATGAACAGAAAACGTGCTTAAACAAAAATGCAGCAAATTTTGAAACAATTCTCGCATGTAAGAAGAAACGGGTGTGAGTGGGGATGTTTTAAGAGCTCTTTTGTAGTCTCATTATTGACACAAACAACGGTGGTGCCAAAAATTCAGACCTTTCAGACATGAGGGGTTTGAGAGAACAGAGTGTTATACTGTGCACTGCAAACTCGTTTACAGACTCATATTAGGCCGTGTTATTGGGCCACAATAACAAGGAAACACTGGGAAAAGCAGCTTGAATAACAGGAACAGTGAGTGCTGCACTCACGTGTCAAACAGGGGGGATTTGGGATGTATTATTGTGTGTTTAATGAAAAGATTTTTATGAATTTTTGTGTCTTTGCTCCACCTGGACTGGTCACCCCTCCACCACATCCCAGTCCCGTCATGTTGTGGTTAGATGGTGTGTGTCATTTCTGAACACACCAGCTGTTCTTCCCAGGAAGCGCTTGAAGGACAGTGGGGGGAGGCTGGGAGTGAGAGGCTGGTCGGCAACGGTCGTAATTACATAATCTGGGATGTGGAGGGATGGGGGGTGGGGGTCTCCTGTCGTGCTGCCGTGTTGCTATGGACACAGGCTGAGCAGAGGAGGACCAGCTAGCAGTGGTGCATCTCTGATATACATACAGAGAGATGTGGTTGCATGTATACTGAAGCAAATATTGATAATCATGTCGGATTTTGAGGTGTTCCATCATGTTTAAAAGCCACTGTTGACTGTGTGTGTGGAGGAGGGGTTGGGGGCGAGCAGAAAGAAGGAAAGATTTACTTGAAGTCAGAGTGGTGGTCAGAAGGAGGGAGGGACACCGGGTCAACTGGAAGCTTCCAGGAGGAGCTGGATGAAGGGTTTATAGCTGAGGGCTGTGTGTGCGGGAAGGGGGAGTGGGGACAAAGGGGACGAGCCCTGGAAAACTGTCCTATAACGTCTTCCAGGGACAATATCCTCGCTGCAGTCATGTGTCATGAAACCACACAAGGATTGTATGGTTGTCCTATCAGTGAAAGGCTGATGAAACTACAGATGCGTGGCAGTCAGGCTGGTTTTCTTAGTTCCTGCAAAGTTGCCATTTTTGCAGTCACCCAATGTGCACAGAAAGTGAAAGCCTTGAAAAAACTGACCGATATGATTTCATAGCCAATTTCCAAATAGATCTCTAGTTGATTTGTGCTCAATTACGCTTAACTCAAATTTGGACGGGCTAAAGTGAACAAACCTTGCATATTACCCAGCTGCTGTCCGTGGAGTAGCCGCAAGCTCTCACTTATCTACCCCTGGCCGTCTAATCTCGCCTGCAGAGGCTGTAATCTCATCTGGAGCCGTGGCTGGCTAAATGTAGGGAACGCTGGCCACGCAGTTATCTAGCAGCTAGCGCTTCTGTCTGGAACATCCCGGCCTACTTTAGCCCCCCTCCTCCCCGTGCCATCACACACACACACACACACGCACACGACTCCTGGAAACTCTGACACAAGAGCCTGCAGTGTTACATGTGCATGTTTGTTCTCTATATATCAAGTAACATGGCATTTCTGGATTTCCTGCCTCGCCTATTTGCCCTGCTTTGTTATATTTGCAAGATCTCAGCTTCAATGGAGAGCTCATGCGGATGTAATTAAACTATTTAACAGCTTGTGTGTTTGTGTGTGTGTTTAAGCCAGTGTGCAGGGACGCAGCAACAAAGGATTGAACAATCAGGCTGATGGGTGAAATCAGGTGTCACCTTTACGAGTAGTTCCACAAATGCCAGAACAAAATGTGACACGTAGGAAATCAAAACAGAGCCACATGGGCGCCACAAAGTCCTGTTGTTGGCCAAAATTCCAGCAGTGGAAAAAGTGGCATCAATGCAGCCCTTATGCAAACATCTCAATGTGTGTGAGCAGCAGAGAGCCAACAGAACCTTGTCAGAGCCTTAAGATTTTCAGTTTCAGTTTCTGTACTGGACAAATGGATTCATTTTTTCATCTCTTATTTAACATTTAGCTGGGTTGGGCTTTGAAAACAACTCCCCTCTTCCCTCTCTGTGTCAACACACGCCTCGTTATGACAGCAGCATCTACCGAGCATGCTCAGGGCGAGTTAGGGATGCATGGCTGTACAACTAGAACTCTTTCGCTCGCTGCACCCTCTAACATCAGAGCAAACGCACGCATTAGAGGAAATGTAAGTAACACGGATATGCGTAACGTTGTGCATGCAGATCCACCCAATACGATCACGCCTGCGGTGACATCAGTCGCACTGCTACTAACTGAATGACGTTACGAGGAAGCAGGATTTGAGTAGATGGACATGAATGCCTCTAATCTGTCCGATGAATTACAAACGCGCACACACACACGCGCACACACACACACACACACACACACACACACTCAAAGCTGATAGTCATGCTCGGCAGCCTGTGGGTGCGGCAGATGGCGGGCTGTCATTAGCAGAGGGATAGTGAGTAGGTAGAGATGTGTGTGTGTGTGTGTGTGTGTGTGTGTGTGTGTGTGTGTGTGTGTGTGTGTGTGTGTGTGTGTGTG
>JBBPCS010000878.1:3330194-3362040 GCA_037974645.1 Hollardia meadi
GTGTGTGTGTGTGTGTGTGTGTGTGTGTGTGTGTGTGTGTGTGTGTGTGTGTGTGTGTGTGTGTGTGTGTGCATGAGAGAGAGAGACATATAGTGGTATGAATATGGTATATGTTTAGTGTGGGCATGGGTAGGGAAATTGGTGTAATGAGAGTGTTTGCATGTGTGTGAAGATAGGGCAGAGTGGCAGGTGTTTAACCCCCCCCCCCCCAACTAGTCACACACACTCACACACTTGCCCTCCAGAGAGTGGCCATCTGCCACTACCACTCAGGAAGGTCTCACAGCAGGGCTTCTCCTGTCTAGAAGGCCCTCCTTCTATCCCTTATCTTCTACTTACTATGATGCCTGATGATGATGAACACACCCAGTAAAACGCGCAATTATTACACTGATATGTAACTGTAATAAGAATCATCTCACTGTGCTAATCAAACTTCTTGAATTGGCCACGAGGAAGCAGGGGTTGGTTGTCGCCGTCAGATAAAGGTATTAGTCAGACGTGGAGTTGGAAACAGAGACGGCTGACTTGGCTAATCTGGGTCTGGTACAGAACATCCAACCTGGCTGAGCTGCGGCTAGCCAGGGCCGCAAGAGGAGGCGAGCGGCAAAAGATTATGACTTCAGCAGGGTTGTGTTGACTAGAAGCAGTGCGGTCACGTTTCTCAACAAGGGGGCTGTCACATGGGTCTGGGGGTCAAATGCTGAATTCCAAGGGGAAGTTGGGGCTGACTGGTTTAGCGGTACTTCCTGAAAAACAGCCCCGTGTTCTTTTAGAGCAGTGGCATTCAACCAGAAGTTACCCTGACATGGGGGTCTGCAGGTTTTTTATTCCAGCCAAACTACATTTCACTGAGAGGGTAAACTAATCTGCAGAGTCAAGGCGCTGAGGTGTTTGGCTGGAATGAAAACCTGCAGACTTTTGGGTCAGGATGACCGCATGGTCCGGGGGCCCAGTGTGACGTCCTGATACACACGAAATCAAAGCCCTCCGCCTGTGGTGCCCGGCGCCAAAAACCCCTGTAGCGCACTTTGACCTCCTTCACCCCGCTTCGCCACAGTGGAACTGAGTGTTCAGTAAACAAGCCATTGGGCCTGCCATCCTGAGCCCTGCACTCCCAGAATGCACCTTGGTTGAAGGGGGCCTCACCAATGAGTTTGTTTGTTACTTTAAAAAGTAAGCCCCTCCCTTCCTCTTTCCATCTCCCCCTCTCTGCTTGTCTTACTTCTGCTAAGTGAACAGCCTAATGAGGCAGAAGGGCAGTGGAGTGCACGTGCCATCCTGGCCCATTATGCACGCATTCATTCGCTCTCCCACAAACAGTCAGGCAGGCAGCACTGGAAAACAAAACAAGCGACACTCTCTCTCTCTGCACATCTCTGCCAAGTGTTCGTGGATGCAAGCTACGCCACTGGTAAAAAAAAAAAAAAAAAAGATCCCTGAGAGAAAAAAAACATCCCTAACTGCCATGTGTACATGCTGGAGTCTTTTGCCTCCCTCTTACTAGTCAGTGGCAGTCAACAAGCTTTATTAGCACCATAAAAATATCTTTAGTAAATCAAAACATGAGCAAAGAACACGCGCAAAGCAGCAAACCTGCAGATAAAAACAAACATGCAAATACATGTTGCTAATGGTCATTCAGCTGCAAATCTCATTTCTGAAAGGATGCAGCAGACCATCAGTAACTCAGTTTACCGCCTGTTGACTTCAGTCATGTTCACGTCACCGTCAAAAGATGTCACAAAGCTAGAAATTAAATTAATGCCTAAATGAATAATATACCGTGGCACTGCTAAGGGTTGGTGCATTCCTCTTTATTTATCAGAATGTCTGTGACTGCACACATAATAATAACTTTTATAGCAGTTCCCGGTTCTGTCTGTTAAAAATGAAAGTGAAAATAGAACTTCTCTCTCCACACACAGGGGTCTTGTGGTGAAATAAAAGCCACTTTCTTTTCAAATGGCCCGGAGCCTGGACAAAAACAGGCCCCTCTCACAGCACCTTTTCAAACTGGCTCTGCCAGGAATGCAGACCGTGTCATCCAGTTACCTGATGGCCGCATAGCAACTCGCCCACTTTGTTGTTTTCTCTCGCTGCCTACAAGGACACACACACACACACACGCACACACAAACACATATCCACTTGTGCTGGGCCTCACATGTCAGCGTACAAACAACCCCCACCCACCCACCACCCCACCCTTCTACATGCTGGCGAACGCATGTGAGCTCACTGCGTCCAATAAACGGCGTGGGGACAGAAAGTCAAACTCGGCCTGGGTGTCAACATTCTGCTGTCCCTGTGCTCTTTGTTTACACCGTCTGCTATCCCAAGCCACAGCTTTATTTTGTCCATTGGGATATTCTGGGACACAGTATTGATCGTGGGATGGTGGGAATGAGAGGTCTATAGAGGTCATATTGATGTGCAATACATCCTAAAGCCTACCCAACTGAAAAAAAAAACCCCAGCCGGAAATGCCTACGGCTCAGTGTAACATTACAGCTGACAGGAAGCCTCACCTATCAGCTTTGAGGCATTCCTTTGGCATTACTGCTAATAACAAGCCATAGTAAACTAATTTTATATACTTGACAAGGAACTATTCAATACATCTGACTTCATATTTACTGTTTACTTGTGTCTAATGGTTCATAATGACTTCTCATTTCTGTCTTCCGCACAAACATCTTCCATTCATAACAAGCGTTGGTGGAATCCTGAAATCTGCTCGTGTATTTTTAGTATCTGCAGCCCACAACAGAAGCAGCGAGGCAGCGTCCTGCTCAGTCATGGTGCTTGTTTACTTCAGAGCTCTCAGCCTGGTCACGTTTCATAGCAGCCCTGTGCTGCGTTCACATGTCGTGGGAAATGTTGGGCCTACCGAATATGAATGGTTCACAAAAAACAAAAAAAAATACATTTTGATGCTCCAACAGACACTCTGTTGTTTAACTGAAAAGGTTGCCACAAAAAAGCTACTCATGCTCCAGGATCTGTAAGTAGTAGAAGTACGAGCTCAAGAGGAGCACATGAAGGCCACATCAGCACCACCTACCTACAGTATGTGCTTTAAAATCCAGTTTGAATTTGAATCTAGAGGAAGTGCTTCATTCTTGTTTTGTTTTTTTCTCTTCCAACAACTCTCTTTTCATACAGCAAAACCAAACAATTTCAGCAATTTCTTTCAATTAAAAAGAGCTGCCATTTCACATTCCTTTAAAACAATACCAGCAGGACTTTAAGCTGAAAGTTTAGATACGTTATTTATGCATCTGACATCAACCTCTCTCACCTTTGGCAGTGGTTGCAGCCTCCTTGAATCCCAAACAGACATATGGTGTGCTGTGTAATCCATTGATACCCCCTTTGCAGCTGCTGGTGGGTTTGAAGCCAGCCAGGTCCTCACATTTCTCCACGCTCCTGTTGTCCAGCAGGTTCAAGGCAATGTAGTTCAGTCCATTTGGGTAACCCGCTGAGCTCTGCCGGTTCACAGGGCTGCCGTACTCCTCATCAGAGCCCTCGCTGCTCCGGGATGAGATGTTCTCCACCGAGCTGTGCCTCTTCATTGTGTCGCCACGAGCGAAGGAGGGGAAGACCGGCGTCACCGTGGCAGTAGAGGAGAAGGTCTCTGAGCTGTGACGCCGACGTCCCTGCGGATTGGCCCGGATCACCTTGGCAGAGCCGTCGGGGTCCACTGTAGAAGAGGAGGTGGCGCCAATCAGGAAAACCCCAATGCCTTCTGGGACTCCCTGGTCCTCCAGAGAGAGCCTCCTCTCCCTGCTGCTCTGGCTGCTGGAGAACAATGTTTAAAATATAGGAGGTTTAGTCAGCAAATAGTTTTTCATACAGGTAAAAATAAAGACCATCAAGCTATTAAGCAAAGGTTTAAAACACAAACTGCTACAATATTTACTTACTATACTTTATTACTATAGTTCATATCTGGATTTACATTATTAGTGTTGACAATCTTGATTATCAGACACTTTCATTCATTGAGTAAAAACTTATATTTGTTCATTCAAAGTAATTAACATGCATGTTTTTACTGAATCACTATTTTAACAATTTCCCTCACGGAGTTAAAGTATATCTATCTATACAGGCAGTCTATTGAAGTGAATGATACATATTACTCTCTCTCAGCATACAGATACACATACCTTGCTGTGTTCTGGGGAACAAGCTGTGGAGGCGAGCTGGTCATCCCAAATGTCATCTCAGTGTAGTCATTTTTCACCTCATCGCAGAGGCCCTGAGACCTTTTCTCACTATCCAGATGGTACACTCCATCCTCCTCTGAGCAGGGGCACCTTGATAACTCTGGAAGTGTGTCCAACTGCTCAGCAGGAGTGTTGGCCTCCTTGAGTGAGTGTGATCTCAGCTCCAGGTTTATGTAGTCTGTCAGAGAGGACCTCCCTGGGCCCCCACCGCTGGAACCCAGTGATGAAGACTGGCTCTCTGTGGATACAGTGGAGGGTGGGGAGAATCTGGTGCCACTGAAGTCAATGTTAATGTACTCCCCAGGGCTCCTGGGTTCTCCAGGCAGGGGGTGCTCATTCATGCTGGGCAGGGTCCTCAGGGTGTCTAGGGATAGCCTGTTAGGCCTGCCCAGCCTCCCTCTGTAGGGCAGGGTCTCCGCCCGGTTGTGTCTGACGGGGGAGGGTACTGAGGGGCTCAGCGGTGAGCTCTGAGCTGCACTGGGCTGCATCACTGAATAATAGTCTGAGTCCCCCACCCTCTGCCTCAAACTCTGAGGGCTCATCAACACATACTGGCTGCTTTCCTCAGTCTTGGAGGCCTGAAGTTTGGCAGGGAGCGTGAGGGAGCCAGCCTGGTAAACTGGCCTCACTGATGCAGGTTCACCAGCCATCAGGCCCAAGTAGTAATCAGGGGGGGTCTGGAGTGGAGGTGGGTTTCCAGGTGACATGTTCATGTATTCGCCATGCCTGTCCGGGCTATCCATGGAGGATTTGGAGCCACACCACATTCTCATGTAGCCGTTGTCCTCCAGAGAGCTGCTGCAGGGGGAGCTGGTCTTGTAGCCGCCATTGGCAGCTGCCTGAGGATGCACCCTAGGGTTCACAATCTGCTTTGGTGCCGAGACACACATGGGGCTCATGGGTACATAGTTGTCTGCCTTGCCAGACTGGGATGCTACACCTGGCGTCATTGGCATGTAGCCATCATCTGCAAGGTTACTACTGGAGCTTCTGGATGAACCAATTTCAATGTCTCCATAATCCTCAGGGTAGCACACTTTGGGTGAGGCGGAGTGAGAGTTATGTCCGTGGGCCATCCTCATGAGTGTGTACTCATCCAGGGAGGCCGAGGACAGTGGCGCCACCACCCTCTGTTGACGTGGTGTGGTGAGGGAGTGCGTCCGCTTCCTGTAAGCCTTGTCACACGCCAGACCCTCGCCACAAGCCACAGACCTACTGCCATTCGCCCCCTCCATTGTCATGTAGCCACAAGGGTCGCTGATGTCACGGGATGGAGGCGTGCTGGACAGAGAGTCAGGGGTGTCGCTGCGGGTCAGGGGGAGAAATTTGGGGTCACCTGGACTGGAGCTGAAATCGTCACACAGCATGAAGCCAGTGTCGCTGAGGGAGCCAGAGATGGAGGCACTGCAGCTGAAAGGCCGCCGGGGTTTGTCAGGAGTGCAGGTAGTAGCCCCCCCTCTGGGAGACATGCTGATGGGGCTGGAGGCAGCAGGAGGGGAGTTGGACACAGGCATGGATCGGCTATGATGCAGGTTGGGGGAGGACTCTAGCATTCTGCAGGTGCGCCCACTGCTGAGGGTATGGGACCTGCTGAGATGATTCCCAGAGTTTAGACTGGTGGGACTCCCGTTCACAGCTATCGACATGGACACTGGCCGGGTCACGCTTCCATCTCCCTCGCTGGCTGTTCTTATCCGACAGGACGTGAACTTTCTCCCTGGGGAAGTGGCTGCCATGCTATCTGTTCTGGATCTCCTCACCAAGCCCGTCTGACTGGGGGGGAGGTTGTTGAGGTTGCGTCGTGTGGGCACAGAGATGGGGTTAGTGCTGGCAGACTGGCTTTTGCTCCGCGGCCTGAATTCCGACAGCTCCTTCATGGCTTTCATGGCCTCAAGGATGGTCTCGTGGATGTTCTGCGCCACCACCGAGTCTTCTGCCTGCATCCAGAACTCTCCAGGGCCAGTGACTGCTGACCGGCCCACCTCTATGAAGAAAAAGCTGTCCGAGTGGCCGCATCTCCGGATGTTCATGAGCTGTAAACTGACAGCAGCTGTTTCTGAGTTCAGTTTGACAAAGCTGATGGTCCGGCTGGATAAACACAGCCTGTACACTCCGGTGAGGTTCTTGAGCTGACCCAAGCCTTTGGATTTCAAGTTGACCTGCCACACCTCCTTATAGGCAGATGTTGCGGGAGTAACGAGTCCGTAGCTGGCCTCCTCAAAGCCCACTAAAGAGGAGGTGGAAGCGGGGCTGTCGTACACTTTCCCCTCGGCTATGAGATCAGTCAAAACCGTGTACCAGCTCTCCTGCTCCTGCTCGTTGTCAGCAGCCACAGCAAAGTACTCGTCCTTGGTGTAGAGGGCGATGAGGTGCTTGTGTTTGGCGTCGGCGCGTTTGTTTACGCACAGACAGGTGTCCAAAGTTATTACCCGTTTCGGGGCGGACTTGTTTCTCCATTTCTTCTCGCTTTCATAATACTCGAGCCGGGCAGGGCAGCGCTCGGTCGGCTCTCGGAGCACGAAAAAGCGCCTGTGTCCGTGTTTCTGCTTCCTCAGGTATCCGCACTTCTTCACACCATTCGTCTCATTAGATAACAGGTGTCCTCCCGTCGCCGGAGGACTTGCCATTTCTCTCCACTTCTCTTTTCAAGTTCGAGATAAGCAAAGTCCTTTAAAAAAAAAAAACTCGCAGCAAAGAAAACTTTAAAGATAACCCGTTTTTTTAAGATCTAATCCATAGCAGACAGTGATAGCTGTGTCCGCCACGATAGAAGCAACAGTGCAGTCGGACTAGACCAGGGACTGCTCTGATCCTGGAGAAAAACAACATGTGACGCTGCTGCTCTAAAAACAGAATAAAACACAGAGTCATAGGGGGGCGGTGCGTCCTGCAGGGGCCGTGCCTGTCCATCACCCGGCTCTGATGCTGCCTATTGGCTGATTAAATAATTCAAGGAAGGGAAAACCCCGCCCCTTGCTTTCCAAACTGCGCTCTCACGTAGAAACAGAAATTATCAGAAGCCCATTAAATATTACGAAACCCTGCGTAGTGTAGGATACTGTAAAATGAAAGTGTCATGCAAAAGCACAGCCAAGACTGGTTTTATATGTTTGTTTAATACCGCAGAATGATTCATTATTTAAATATATCTAGCCCAACATTTTCATGTTTATTTACTGTGCGATTGACAGGTGATTGAGCCCGTATGGATTAATGAGGCTTTGAAAAATGTGCAACATAATGCTGGATTGTAACCATTCATCTCTCGGGGAGAAACACTGTAAACAACCCTGATGTCCCACTTGTTATATAAGGAGTGTTGTGGCCTATTTTTAAACATGTGGGTATTCCTCTACAACTGGAACCTTGCGTTTCCCATTTACGGTACCATTTGTTCTCCCATCCAGCGGTGTCCTCATTTGGTAATAATTGTGGTCTTTATCTCTTGAAAATGCAGCTTTTGTCATGTTAAAACAGCTCAAGGGAAGACAACCTTGTTTTGTTTGTGTTTTGATATTCCTGTGTGCTTATGCTGCTTGTTGCTGCACATTTACAAAACGTTCATGTTGAATGAAAAACACCCATCTCACAGAGGAGGGGATGACTAAAGCAAATGCGTCAGAGGCTTCCGCGCAATAGCAAACGTGCAGAAATGCTGCCATCATCTGGCTGCACGGGCTCACGCTGCATCCCTGCAGCCGTCAGCACGCACAACTCTTACCACACATGATTTTAGCAAAGGGAACAAACTTTCTTCCTCAGTGTGCATCAGAGACAAACGGAAGGCACCAAAGGTAGTGCTGAATAACAAGCGCTTGTGGTGACTGCATTAGGCTGTCAGCGGGAGGAAGCTGGCAGACATCTGTTCATCAGATCATCTTGGTAATTATGTCAGTAATTCTCCATGTGATCTTCATGATCATTAGTCATGCCCGAGCGGGGCACCCCAGCCATCAGACCACACCAACCCAAAGACACACTTGGATTGCTTTTTATAATCTCCCAACAAGCAGATTACACCTCTGTCAATGAGGTGTCAGTGTGTATTAGATGCCATAGATGAAGGAGGGGTATCCTGCTTTAACTCCTCCTTAATAAGCATTCTACCCCCTTAAACAAACACATAGATACTGCAGATTAAGGGTAATCCCTGTCTTCTCTAATCACTATTGTTCTCATTAATGTTATTGTTGATGCCGGTGTGGGTGTATGTGTGTTTGTGTGATCCCATGGTGACATTTGGCCGTTGCCTATTTTTCTGTTTTTGCACAAGTGTGAATTTATCGGGGTTTTAAGCCCATAGGCCAGAGCATGTGTTTTCAGCATTAGCCTTCACCTATAATCTGAGATATGAGCAAACACATAAACGCCTCCACCAGGATTTAGTGACATAGCATTTGAGCGCAGATATAAACAGCTCGAGGCAAAAACAAAGAAACAAAGAGATTACTGCTGACATTTAACTGGCACACATACGACAACTTGGCAACGATACTGTGAGAATACTGCTGAATGCTGAATATTGTTTTGCTACCTATGTTTTGCAGGCTGTTCATGGGATATAGTATACTGATATGTTCCCACAGGGTTTATTTAAACACAAATCTGGGTGTTTTCTGCTTCAACACGGGGATCTTTTATTTACTCATATCCAGGTGTGCCCCAACCTGCTTAAACAACAAGTTAAACAAGTGTTATGGTTTCACTGTAAGTAATTTTTTGTATTACTTGACACAATTTTATCTTCCTCTTCTTGACTTTTCTATTATATTTCCGTTTAAGCCGTCTGTTCCTTTAATGTAAGCAGATTTTGATACCAGTGAAGCAAAACATCAGCAAATTAAGAGCCCTTCTTCCTCAGTGGGATATTTTGGGATTCTTTCCACCACTGGTTAATTTTCAACTTCACAAGGTCGCCATGCTCTCTATACCCCAGTCTTGCTTCCAGGTGATTCTCTGGAGCCGCTCCAGTAACAACCTGAGTATCAGCTCTCTAGCTGAAGGGAAGATGTCCGACTGGCCTGCTTTAGGCTACAATGGAGATCACTCAAGGCCCACTTCACTTTAACTTTATAAGGAAGAACATAAAGACTCAAAACCAGTAAAAGCCAGTGGAAAACTACCAAAGAATTGGTAGTGGTAGTAACTAGAGTAGGGGTATCAAAGTGTTGATACAGTAGCAAAGCGGAAAATGCACCAACACTTTAGGGGAAGCCATGTTCTCAAAAGGTTTATTTCAAAAAGACAGGAACATTACAGTTTTTTTAGCCTATGTATTCACAGTGTAGATGAATACTGGTACTGAAAAGAAGGTAGGCCTAGAAGAAGATCAGATTCCCACTGGGATCCAGGCTTAGTATTTGTTGCCAGATCCTCACACAACAAAGCTGCTTTTCACGGTGTAAACACAGAGATCAGTGTACCAGAGGGTCATGCGAGGAGGGTCAGCTCGGGACCAAAGGTTTTTCAGTGTTAACTGCTCTGAAACACAGAAATCCTTTTCAAACTTCAAACACTCTACACATGCAGCTTTAACATTTAACACCTCCATGATTGGGGCTCACTTAAAACAAATGTGATTATGGCACAGTGCTTGTTGTTATCTGCTGATATTTATTTTATTTTTTCAATTTAAAAATGAATTGTTTAGTTGAGAAAATGTCAACAAATCATGAAAAAGCCCTGTCTTAATTTCCCAGAGATGCATATAACCTAATGCAGTATTTTTATAATATTTTTTATGGCTGCAGAAGCAACATTTTGTGCCCATATAGGCTAGTAATTAAAAGAAGCAGCAAATACTAAAGCAGATACTGTATGTCTGACATGGGAGCAGATACAATACTTGAATGCAACCAGGACAACACTACCCTCTAACGTCTGAAGAGAAAAACTGCACGCCTCTAGGTCAGGCGACCTGACAAGTGTCTGTATGTTTTGGCAAATGTCTTGAGAGGCCAATTTCAGCCAAAATAAATAAAAACAAGAACAACAGAAAAGTTAGGCACCAAAAAAATAAAAAATATATGTAATTTTTACCTATTATGCAATAAATAGGAGTAACCATGTCATAATTTTACCTTTCTAATATTATGATAGTTTGAAAAATTTCAACATTTTGGCTTAGTCTGTCTAGTCTGACACTTTTTAATGAATAAATCAAAACTGACTGACTCACTAGCTCATACATTTGATTCAGTAAGTCAAGAATTTAACTCAGTATTTTATAGTTTTGAATTAGTACGTACAATTTGATTTACCATGTCAGAAACTAGACTTAGTAAGTCAATTTTATGCCTCAAAATTTTGCTTCCATCGCTATTTTATTAATATCCAACATATCTGAGTGCCAACAAAATATGATTATAATGGTGTGTTGGCTTAAAATAATAATAAGGGCGATGCCACCCGAATTATTTAGCCTACAAAACTATGGAGAAATTGTTTTGTGAATAATAATCATCGATGGTAAAGTAGATAAAGACAAGCGCTCCTCTTGTCTGTAGGCATTACAGAATAGAGTCACTGTTATAAAACAATTTCCTCATAAAATTTTTTTTTTTTAAATAGAATAGAATAGAATAATAAATGTTGCACCGGTCAAAATATACACAGCACTGAAATCTTCAGAACTGTTGACAAACATGGAGGAGTACCTTCATGTTTTTTTTTATTTACACTGATGCTGCTCGTTTGTTTATTTGCAGTAACATTTGCACTGATGCTGTTTTTTCACATGGCATCATCTTAATCTGTACAGTTTGCTTGCTTTGTTTGTGTCGCCATTATTCTTATTCTTGTACAGTTACTCTGTGTGCCTTTCAATTCCCCCCCGAGGACAAATAAAGTTTCTTGAATTTAATTGAGTTGACCATGCACACTGATTGGATGTTCCGTCGCTTCCGTTTCCCCCCTTTCTTTATCAAGTCAACTGAAAATACGCCGGCTGTTTATTTCAAAATAAAATGCGTGCTGAGCAACATCTCTGAATTTCCACGAATGAAAATGGCAAATGCAGGCGAAGTATAAAGTATGCGATTCAAAAATAATAGAAAAAGATACATCGCCCTTTTTGAACGTTTTTTGTTCCCCTCAGTCTTGCACCTTTTGTTAAAATTGTAGCCAAATTGTATGCTTGAACTTCCGTTATAGTTGCGGCGGAGTTCACGGTGGCTAACTTGATGCAGCTCAGGCAGGAGTCGTAGCAACCACGACCATCAAATTTAGGTTATCCCTGCGATTGTCCAGACGGGAAAATGGTGTCAGCCGCGGTGCTGTTTCTTTTAACGGTGGGCTCGGTTTGTGGGAAAGCTGTAGGAGAAAAACAACTAGTATATGTGACTGTGGTGAGTAATATTAATATCTGGTGCTTTTCTAAGGAAGCCGTGTTGAACTCTACAGCGTTTCACCTCGGTTTCCCTTTGGTGTAGAGGACGCTCACGGAACTACAGTCAAAATGTAGATGTTATATTTCCTTTGATTATTTGTAAATATTTATTGGTATCTGAACACAGCTGCCAGAAATCTAGCAGGTCTTTTAGTGAATTCGGCATATAAATAATCCACCTAGCAAGACTTATTTTTAAAAGAAGTACATTTTATGTTTGATTCGCGTCACTTGCTACTGGTAACGTTAATGCACTGCGTAAGAAAACTTGCAAGCTAACCTGTAATAAAAGTGGACGCTACTTTGAAATAATAGCAAAATTCATCACCAAAAAACCCCCAAAACAGTTTGAATAGGAAAATGTATAAAAGATGGCGCCTGTTTTTAATTCAGAATCGTGAGACACTACGAGATGACCAAAGACTCAACAGGAACTCTTTTAGCAAGTGTCCAGCTTTAAACAAATAATTTGAGGTCTTCTGAACGTTTTTCCTGGCCAAGGAGGAGTTAACCCTTCCTACGTTACAAACCTCACCTTTCTGACATGTCATCTTGAACATATTATTAAATGTTTCATATGAAATATTAGCAATAGCAACCATTTTTATGTCTTTTCCTTGTCAGAAACTCATTCTGTCATGTGATTGGTCAGCTGGACAACAGTACAAACAACGCAGATGGGAGAGCCTTGAAGGCTTTCTGTCAGGCAGCATTCTGGGAAAAAAGAAAGCCCTTTCTGACAGAAAGCATGTATTATAACGTCACAAATCAAAAGGAGCCAGCAAAGCCTCGTGGCTTGGTGGCTTGTATCCAGATCTTGCAACTAGGAGACCAGTGTTTGTATCCTATAGTAGGCTCTTTATCTCTTTTTTTCAGTAATTATTTTATTTTTTTCGTCACTTTTGATTAGGTTTAGGCACCACAAATACTTCATTAGGTTAACACAACCAAAATACTTGGTTATGATTAGGAAAACATCATGGTTTGGGTTAAAGATATAGCCTTTCACAACGTTTATCGAGTGTTACAATGTTTCTGACAGCCTACAAGGCTAACTTCTCTCAAGTGCACAAACACATTTGTTACGTACGTTCATGCTGATATTCTTTGGGTCATATCTAAGCCCTGGGGCATTTCTGGTCAAACTGATAATGATTTAGGTCATTTAGAAAAGTCCATTGTATCCACTTGGATGTTTCCCTGATTTCAAGCACATGCACAGAACACACGGCTTAAGTGCACACCTTATTTTGCATGTCCTCCTTTTATTGCGCTTGGTGAATTTCTTTCATCTGCAAAGCACAGAGATGCACGCAGGATGGTGATAATATTTGAGCTGCAGCTAAGCACTGGGGTCACTCCATAGAGATCACACTATGCCAAGCTGTAAACACAAGCAACGTGACTGACGTCAAGGAATTGAAATGATATATTTTAAAACAGCCTGTACATTTTTAGAATGCTAAAAACAAAGTACTGTTTTATATTATTTACCATAATCTCTTGAATTCTACATCTAAATTTACTCTTGGGGATAAGTTTAAGTGTGTCCCACCCTCTATTCTTCTACCACTACCGACATGGTAAACGCACTCATGTCTACTCGTGTTAAAGCAATGACATCAAGCATCTCGCATGTCACAATGTTAAAATATGACAACACAGACTTTCTTCTATGTAAGTTGTTTAGTTGACTGTTGCAACTTGCTATTGTGGGACCTTCGTCTTACATTCAAACGGTTTCCTAGTTGCCTGCTAGATAGCCATTAATGGATCATGGAGCGGATAAGATTAGGAGTTTTAAAGGGATAATATGCCCTTCAAATGGAGTTTGCACACTCTTTAGAGGGATCAGTCATGCATGCTCTTCAGACCAGAAAACCCACACTTCCCTTTAGTGTCTTGATGTTTGAAACTTGAAACTGTTCTACTTGAGTAGACAGTTGGCACCCAGGAACCCATCATGATTGACTGGATACAGATATTTCTTTCAACCTATCCACACACACAAAAAAAAACAGGTTTTACAGCATCTATTAACTATAAAAGACGTAATTTCAAGGTTTCTGAAAAGGACTGTGTCCAGTATATTGACGTAATTTTATCATTGTAGGATTTTGTTATGATGTTTGTCCTGCACACCATGCTTTATGTTTCTTTAGTATTGTTTTAAATCTTGTCCTAATACTCACTAATTTAATGGCTTTTACACACTTAATCATCTTCTTTTTTTCTGAATGGGTTTGTACTGCAGTTTTTAATCCTATTAATTCATGTTTGGAGTCTAATTTTAGCTGTCTATGAGTGATATTACACTGTCTGGAAACTTGGCAAGATCACTTCTGGATATTATACTATTCAGTGTTGACACAAATACAACTATTCCTCAGGATATTGGCTCAATTTTATGATAAAATACAGACTTGTGCAATCAATACGGCCTCAAAGTAAATTTGTAAAACAAACACAATGAAAGAGTGAAAGTTTAATTTAACGGTCAAAAAATTGCTACTGAAAAACATTCCAATGTCCCCAGTCTTTTACAGTGTCTTTTTGGCAGAGATATTAATAGTTTTGAATACAGAGATATTAAACATAAAGTAGGGAGCTTTTATCCTGGGATAACTAACTTACAGCAGACATCAAGTGAGCAGCAGGTGGTGGTTACACTGGTGATATGCTGGCCCCTATATTTTTGGAGGAACCTTCAAATTCTGGCTATATTTTTACAAATGGCCTTTAATAGAAAGTACTGAAAGATACTAAATGTGCCATTTTCTCATGCCATTACCTGACATCTCTTCTCTCCCCCTTGCAGTTGTTTCGGCATGGTGACCGGTCACCAATCAGAGCCTATCCTACTGACCCATACCAAGAGAGGGACTGGCCTCAGGGCTTTGGGCAGCTGTCACAGGTAAGAGTACTTCTTATTTAGAGTGACTGCAATGTAATGTCAGTTTTCCTTTCCTTTCAATGCTTTTGTGTTTGTTTGTTTGCTTTTGTCAGGAGGGGATGAGGCAGCACTTTGAGCTGGGCCACTTTCTGAGGAATCGATACAAAGGATTCCTCAACGAATCCTATGTCAGACACGAGGTAGGTGTACTCTACCCTCTATTTCAGATCATATGCCTCAATAGAACCCTTTGGAGAAGGACAGTGATTCATATTAATGTTTAGGACTCAGGGCCCCTTGCCATGTTGGTGTTATTCAGGGTTCAAACTGGTGCTGGAATTCCTGGAACATGATGGAGGAAGGTCCATCAGAGCCTCTGTTATTAGCTCTTCCCTTCAAACTATCTTGTATATATGGACCGAACATATTTAATGCTGTCTGTTTCAAGGTTGTGGTGACCATAGTACAGTTTGTAAATACATTTTTATCCCCCACTGGCAACTCCTTCGTCCGCAGATCTCGGTTCGCAGTACAGATTTGGATCGCACCCTGATGAGTGCTGAAGCCAACCTCGCAGGTCTGATCATCAGCTAACTCCTCTTCTTTCTACCAATAATTCTCTTTCTAGCATTTTTCCTTCTCACATTAACAGTCCATATTATTTCGGACTCTTGCCGTCATCTAGGTCTCTACCCCCCTGTTGATCGGCAGGTCTTCACACCAAGCCTGAAGTGGCAGCCGGTACCTGTACACACCGTGCCTCTAAGTCAAGAGAGGGTATGTATTTGATATATATAGTTTTGTCAGTGCTCCTTGGTGTGAGTGATTCAACATCTGAACTGTCTGTTTCTTCTTTTAGCTTCTCTTATTTCCTCTGAGTGACTGTCCTCGCTACCATCAGCTGATGAATGAAACTGAACACACAGAGGAATATCTTAATATCACCAATAAATACAAGGTAAAATGTCCTTTACTTTTTTGAAATGTCCTTTTTCTTCTCTCCTCAAATTAAATCAAATTATATACAGTATATATTGCCAAGTTAAGGACTATAGCTACCACTGAGCACACTGAGGTCATGTCCTCAGTATATAGGTTTTCATATTTCTGTGAATTTTGGGGGGTTACAAGACATCAAAAGGAGTATAAATTAAACGATTGCATGATTGTAACACATTAAATATCTAAATTATTATGAAACGTTTGAAGATTTTTAATGATACAAATGTAGGATTGTGGAGCTTACCGTGTTCCTCTCTTCAGGACGTTATAGAGCTGGTGAGGAATACAACAGGAGTAAATGACACAAATGTGAATACAATCTGGAGTGTGTATGATACACTCTTCTGTGAGGTGAGAATACACACAAACACACACAGAACCACAGAATTTAGACCAGAAGTGAAAGTGTGACTCTGCTGCACGAAAGCTAAAACTCAAAAGGTGTCGTTGTCTGAGGAGGCAAGAAATGTTCAAATAAGCTCCAAAATACCTGACTCCTCTTCTTCGAGGTATGACGAAAAATGTTCTTTGGAACCAGAAAACGTGGCGTTCAACGACCACATTTTGATGAGAATTTGTCATTTTAAAAACCTTTTTAAATTTTATACAATTTTCAGACTGTTTATACTTTGATAGAAACAATCAATTATGTTTAAAATGAAATCAAGAATATAAACCGTAGGTAAATTCACTTCTGGATTCTGCCAATGCCAAAATGAAATCGGTTTTTAAAGGAGATTTTTTTTTTTCCACACTATAGTTATAACGTGTTTCCAGTAAGAAGTAGTTGAGAATTCAAGCAGAAAGAAGAGAAGCTAACTGTTTACTGTAAACTTTGACCAGGCCAGACAGAAGCTGACCAAATCTAAAGGGTGTTGGTTTTAACTCATGTGACTCAACTGGCCTGATCTGTTTTTGAGGAACATGGCTGTTAGAGGAATGGGGTGGTGCAACCAGTTTCATATCTGCATTACTGTTGTCTTATCTAGTTCACAAAGGTTACTGCCTACATTTCAACATGACTCTTGGTGGACAATCAGTATAGTGTATGACGGTCAATACACATCCCAACATCAGAATATATTCAGTAGTTTTAAAATCCACATTATTGAGTCAAGTACACACAAAATGATGTAAGATTTCAAGTACGAACCAACCATAATCAGGCACAGCTGGGTCACCGAGTGCAGCGACAGAATAATTAAGCAGCAATGTGAGAGATGGTTGCAGAGGACTGCTAACAAAGTGCCATCAAGGAAAGATTTTCACCATAATCAACTGTCTTCTTCATGGTTACTTTGTGTGTTTGTGTGTGTGTCTGTGTGTGTCTGTGTGTGTCTGTGTGTGTCTGTGTGTGTCTGTGTGTGTCTTTGTGTCAATTCAGTCCCGTCACAACAAGTCGGCTCCTGACTGGGTGACTCCAGATGTTATGGAGAAGCTCAAAGTGCTCAGAGACTTTTCACTTAAGGTAAAAGTTATAGCCACGTGTAGATGTGTAGAGTCTTTTCAGAGTTAAAAGTGTTGTAATGTATCAACACTGTTTGATGTCCCAATTTTCACAGATGAAGTTTGGAGTCTACAAGCAACAAGAAAAGAGCCGGCTGCAGGGAGGTATGTGTGTAGTTCAGTGATTCCACTGCTTTGTTGCAGGGGCTTGCCGTACAAGATCAGCATTACACAAACATATATAGTTGGGGGTTGTTTTTTTTTTTAAAGGCAAAATAATTTCCTAAAACAGCTGTAGTTTTAAACAAGCATTTCTAAAACCAGTGCAAGAGTTCATGTCTGTGAATAGCTTTTGGAGTTCTAAGGCACAGGGAAATAAGATAAATCAGGCTTTGATTCACTCACAACTCGTGTTATTTCAATACATTCATTGTTGGTGTTCATTTTTTTATGGGATTTGTTGACAATAATAATAGAATAATCCTTTTTAAATGCGGGATTAAATTGCAAAATAAGAAGCGCTGTCTGTCTTTTAGGTATCCTGTTGGGTGAAATAGTGAAGAATCTTTCCAAGATGGCTGTCCCAGACCCGATGCAGAGTCAGAAAATGACCATGCTGTCAGCGGTGAGCTAGTTAACAAAACGGGGCCAGGCTAGCCCCTGTGCCAGTGTTTGTGCTAAGCTAAGCTAGCCATCTCCTGGCTGTAGCTCATATTTTGCATACAGACATGAGAGTGGTATCTATTCTCTCATGTAAGCATGCAAGAAAGCAAGTGAGCCCATTTCCTAAAAATGTCAAACTGTTCCTTTTTAATGTGCAAATGCTTGTGTGTCTATTCCACAGCATGATACCACTGTAATCGCTCTTCAAGTCAGCATGAATTTGTACAATGGAATACAGCCGCCATATGCTTCCTGTCAAGTATTTGAGCTGTACAGGGACGACAATGGGTAAAGCACACACAGACACACACATATAGACATGTAGACACTCAAACGTAATACTGGCACACAGGTTCCATACCAGAATGAAAGCAAACAAGCAGGTTAAGTGCAATAAATGGATGAGACTTTTACTTTGAAATTTAACACAAGATTCAGTCAAAAATACAATGAAATACGAACCAGTTCATTAAAAATTACTTATTGATAATGCATTCAAATAATCCATTACACTGATCAGTCACTTTCTTAATTTCCCTTTAGGACTATTTGTTGGTCCAACCAGCTGATGGTGCACATTGTTAAACATCTTTAAATGTGACATTGGACAATCAGAGACTCTCTTTCTCTCTCTTTGTGTACATCCAGCTCTTTTTCGGTGTTGATGTTTTACCGGAATGACAGCACCGTGCAGCCGTACCCTCTGCAGTTACCTGGCTGCGCTCTTGACTGCTCCCTAGATGAATTTGTGAGAATTACAAAACCCTCTATTTCAGAAGACCGGGACAAAGAGTGTCAAGTGCCTTCAGAAGGGAGAGATAGAGGTAAACCTTTCTCACACACACACACTAAAAACTCAAGAAACTCAACTTTAAATTTTTTGTATCTCCGTTTTTTCAGAAGTCATCATCAGTCTGGTGGTGTCTGGCTGTCTGCTCTTCCTCATTATCGCCCTCCTCCTCGGCATTATTTGCTGGCAGAAAGATCCAATCAGCAGCCGGGGATACCACCATGTGACCAACCAAGAAGTCGGAGAGGAATCTTGACAGAAGCACCAACTCCTCCCTCGAAGATCTACAAGCCTCACGTCTTGGGACAGCAGCGATGACGATGAGCTTTGAACTCATTTGAAGACATTTTTGATGGTTTCGTCAACACGTTCAGTTAAGGACCCACAATGATTAGATTTATTTTAAATTTATAAATGACGAGTTTCTGTCCAAATGACCCTGTTTCTGTTGGGTCAGAGGGGTTGGTTTTTTTAATATTTAAGAAACATGTCAACTAGAGATTTTAGAGAAACGTTTAAAAACTGTTTCATTACTCTAAACTAACATGATCAGTGACGAGTGGGATGTTGTTGGAGGGACCGGGACTGATTTCTATATCAAGAAAATACAGCAGGGAAAACATTTTAACAGTGAAAGCTTTTTCCCCCCTCATGTGGTCTGATCTTAGTCTGTGTGTTTTGGGACTTGAATGGCTGCAGAAAAGTTTAGAAAGTCAGTACAGACGATGGTGACAAAAACTGTGATTTTAAATTCATTACGGGAAATGAGGGATTCTTGATAAATCAAATTTTTCTATTTTAGTTTTTTGCATTGTGCTTTACCTTCAGGCAGGTCTGACTGTCCTTAAAAGCACATGGCTACAAATAAGACTTAATGGGATTACAAAATATGTCAACTGAATTAAAACCTAAATATCTAAAAAAAATCTTCAGTATTGAATCTCAGTCCGGACTGTATGTGTGTAACTTCAAACTCATGCAAACGTCCAGTGTCGGTGTACTGTATTCTTGAATTTACATATTTGTGTGTCATGATTTGTAACCAGTATGTATGTGTTTGCTCATTGTGTTTTGTGTGTGTAGACTCTGAGGCCTAATGACCGAGATGCCTTAAATATTTTAAAAAATGAGGTGTTTCTGCTCTGTAACACATTTTTTGTAGGATTTCAAGATTTTCAACTTGATTCAAACTTTATTTCAGACTCAAAAAGGTCCAAAGAAAAAAAGAAAAGAATCGAATAACACAGCATTCAATTTAAAAATAGTTCATATGTAAACTACCTCTTCAGTCTTTTCTAAGCCTGGATAAGTAACGAGAGCTGCTCCTCCAAGGGTTATTTTCTTTAGAACTTCTTCCAGTAGGTGCGTTTGATTCATCATCAGCAGGATGGTGTTGAACCGGAGAGAGAGCTGGCTTAAGCACTTTTCATGCTAACTTATGCTTCCTTGCGTCCTCTCTCCTATGACAGGGAAACGATCTGCCAATTCCCTTCGATGCAAGGAGAGAGGAGGCTCATGGAGGAGGTTAGAGCGAGGTATATCCTTCCTCGCATAAGATGTTGGGAAGAGACTGACCTGTGACCTGTTGGTAGGGGGAAACCAAGCAAAATGCATGATTTCTTTTTTGTTTAAGTTTTTTGTGACACCAACAATCAAATCAGTTTATTGTGAATATCTTTGAATCTTCAGACACACTGGAAACCTTTACATCTGTGTGTAAAAATCATTTTAACTACTTGAAAAATAAAATCCTCTTAAAAATGCAGAGCAGATAATGAATGCTTTTCCATAAGTGAGGTCATGAAATACCATAAACTGTGGAAAGAGAGGTGGAAAATTTCAGCTCAACCTGTGTTATACAACAGGAGATAAATTCTTTGTGACTTTGAATTACTTTAAAATCATCATTGGGTCATTATGGATGATATTTGCTGGAAATTTCAAAACGGTGTTAATTGGAACATTCAACACAAGGTTATTTGAAGGTACTGTGACCCCCTCTACGTTGTCACTTCAGTTTTCATGCTTTATGAAATGATCGATCAAACTGAGAATACGCTGTTTGTAAATGTTTGGTTTGAAAAATAAATGATCAATCATTGTGAATGTTGTTTGTAGATACACTACATGACAAACTAACAGAGAATCTCTTTGCTTGTGGATTACTTTGTTTAGGAGATGTGGGCCATGTTGGACCCTGTTACACCTGCAGAGGCCCGTGATACGAAGCGAACTGGCTTATCCAGGTAACTTTGTGACGTCAGGTGTAACTTCCTGATAAACCCTTACGACAAAAGGATGTTCAACCAGTAATGCCACAAATGGCCAGTGGGTGACACTGGTACACCATATATGGATGTAGTTTCCCTAATGACATGAGTATGGTGTGATCTAATCTAACAGAATCTCCGTGAGAAATATCATGAAGATAGTTTCAGTATGAATTTGCCTTGTAATCCTATTTTTTGGATACATTTATGTAGTCATTAAGACTAAGTGAGCCCACTAATTAAGCTTTAAAAGTGAAAAAGTGAAGAGGTGGTTCCTTGAGACACAAAAAAGTGAGTTTAACCTCAGTGGGTGAAACTCCATTGGTAGTACAGCCTGTCTGATTGTACTGATCACACTAAATCATCCAGTACATCAGTAGCTGCCAGGGTAGAAAGGGCAGTGAACTATTATTTCTGCTTAATTTAACATGAGAATATGTTTTTTGTAACCGTTCGATTGATCGATTGACAAACTCACTTTTGTCTTAAAAACAGTGCAGTAGGCCTTTATTTACACATGGTAGTGCTGTTCTTGCATACATTGTTAGTGATCTGTCACACAGTAGGTTACATTCAGTACGGCCACGGATAAAACAATTCATAAAACAATTATCACTGCCTTTTTATTGTAGCAGATAGAGGAATTACCATTTTTACACAAATATTATCACCTTGGAAAGAAAATATGACACTACGGTCTTGAACTCTGATGCAGAATCATGCACTGCAGATGTTAATTTTTCTGAAATAGGTGCACAGCTGGACCCAACACTGAAAACTACATTTCCATTATTGTATTTCAAAGTGTCCTGTGAAACTTGTTGATACAAGTGAATCTTTTTGGGGTTTTTTTTGTATAAAGTCAAAGTTTACATGGTCATTTAAAGATTGATGTGGTGTTCAAGAACACATGGGTAGCGTTTTTTCCTTTCAGTCCTGACAAACTGAGCACAGACACATTGATTTTTGTCTGAGAACTGCATTATATAGCTTATGAAAATGTCACAGCCTGCATCTGTCATGGGATTTCATCAAATTTGTGAGATAATGTAACAAAGCAAGAGAGGGAAAGTGATGAAAATAAACTATAAAATTTGTTAAGCAATACAAATTGATGTAAAAAAAAACAACAACATACCAAACAAAAAGATTACACGCATACCGACTCAAAATGTCACTTACACACATGGATTAGAAATCAATAAACTACAAGACACACAATTAAAAACATCCATCATCCAACCATTTCCTGTGCAAAATTTTCCTTAAGGAAAGAAACGATTAGATATGACAAAATGTGATGGCACATTGATGTTTCCTTTTTCAAAGGATCAATATTAAAATATAGAATACAGACGATTTTTGAAGAAAATACCTCAAACGCGTAGGAGATGAAATCCTACATTCAGGCGAAAGTCTTCGAAGTGCAAATTGTTGCCTCACAGCAAAGAAAGGATCAGATTAAAGGAGAAAGATTTTTTGGTCAAACACATGTTTCAGACACGTCCACCCTGTTAATTAACAATCATACAACTGATTCTTTTCTCCAATGTTGAATGTGGCTTTCATATATTTACTTCAATCTATTATATATTGTCCAAATTATACTGATTATAATATTGCAGAGTAAATCTCATCTTATAGAATTGTGAGGAAGGAAACCTGGATTTACTATTTTTATCCACCAGCAGTGGCATGTTCTTGTAACTGAGCATATGATGTTAAAACCTGATTCTGAGCTTTGTCATGTGCTGAAACTGTTCCTCCACTACATGTTTATAAATGCAATTATTACACATTTATATGTTGACCGAGCTTGTGCTATTCAATACCACAATAACATCAGTATGGCAGCTACACATAATTTCACATTAATTTTGAGGCGGAGATAAACTGACCAGTATTTTTTGATTCAGTCAGGAATTAAAATAGCAAAAACTATACAAGAATCCAGTAAATTAGGACTGCAAGGCAGGCTAAGCTAACGGCGTTTGCACAACTTCTCATTTTTGTGGCACCAGAATTTGAAAAAAATAATAATTTGCCACCAACATGATAATATTACCAAGTGTCTAAAGGATGGAAGTCGGAAAAGATTTTGTGTTTCGGTGTATTTGCGAGGTCTCCGAGAGTTTTCTTGCTTAAACAGGTTATAAATTTAGGCTGACTGTTCGTATTTGCTGTAAGCTAGCTCTCACTGCTACAAAAGCTGATGGCAAATTAGCAACAGCTAATTCTTGTCATATGTATGCAGACCTAAAGTGAGAAACACCATGAAATGCCCTTATGAATATCATTTGGTTTTCAAAAAGCCTCTTGGAGGATTGAGGATTAAGCTAGCAGGCCAGCATCCTTGTTTTTCTGGCTTAAATTACCATTTTTATACTAATTAGAACAACTGTATCATATGCGTGCATGTCTGACCATCATGGTATGTTCCATAGAAGTATGATTAGATAACATTTACAAGGAAAAAGGATGATTATAGTGATGATTATCTGGCCTTCATATTTCCAGTCTCAGAAATGATAACTATTCTGATCAATACAGTTAACTGAAAGATTGGTCAGCGTCAGCCGTATTGAGGCTAAAACTCATTCTGGTCCATAAAAACTGACTTCCTGGTGCAGATTTAAGACGTTGGTGTCAACAACTTCCCAATTGCTGATGCCATTACATTTGTGAACCAATTTTTATGCCCGGCCTGATCCGAAACAATGCCTCAGAAATACCTGCATGTGGGAAAGCAAAATGGTTACAAATACGGTGAAAATGTTAGTTATTAGTCTTTTTCAATCTTTTACAAAGGGCCCCCGCTTAATTCTGTGGGGTGCAGAAATGCGTTTGCGACCCACAGTAATAATTCTGTGGCGTGGAATAGAAGTTACTGTGATGATGATGGTGGTAGTTGTTGTTCTGCGGGGTGGAGTAGTAGTTGTGATGGTGGTGATGGTGACTCTGGATGTTTGCGTAGGCAAAGAGGAGGGGGGCCGTGGAAGATGTCGTTTGCTGGGCGGATGCGACGCCAGCTGTCAGAGTTCCGTTGCGCTGGATGGAGCCATACCAACTGGATGTACCCACCTGGGGAGTGGTGGAGAGGAGACTGAAGGATGGGAGAAGAGGATAAGAAAAAGAGAACAATAAATCAATCAGGGTTTTTCAAAATATCTTAAAACATTAAGTTCAACTGCTTTGCTGATTGAAAAGACACTGAAAGACTGTGTTTGTGCTTCTGTGTGTGCCCACCTGGCCCGATCAGTCCTACTATTAATGCTTCTGGACAGGTCGTCATCACTGTCGTAACGTCGAGGGTTGTCAAAGAAATACGCTCTGGAGCTGAAGCTGTGGCTGTTGATCATCCCTCCTGGAGCCTGCGAGGTAGAGGAACGTTCAAGCTTCATAGTTTACAGCTCAAAAAAGTTCACAGTTCTGCCTGCATTTTGTACTTTTAGCGTGCCATTTTACCAGGTTTTGATTGGGTCTCTGGACTCTGAAGAAAACCACCACTAAGCTTGTTGGTAGCAGCTCCCAGAAGAACAGAATGATTCCAAACACGATGTAGGCTTCACCGCTGATCTCCTGCACATCGGCCTGTGACACAATATACATTTATTGAATACCATGAATGAAACATACTTATGTTTTCTTCTGGCCAGTGATGCATCAGTAAATAAAATAAAGGTAAAGTACAATCCCAAATTGAAATACGCCACGTCAAACATAGCACATGCAAGCAGTTTCAAGCAACTTTTTAATGATACAAAAATGTTTTTTAAAAAACACACTCATAGACACATGCTCAGGGCACGGAGAGACTAATGAGATGTTGGACTGACATGTTGTGGGCCTGCTTTGCAGCAGGAGGTGCTGGTGCACTTCACAAAGCAGATGACTGAACAAAATGTTTTGCCCCACTAGGCATGGGTTGTCCTCACACACTGGGCACTGGCTACATAAAAACTTATTTTCCATCTATGACTGAATATAATACCTGATCAGAAACGCTGTACCAGCCGTAGTTGAAAGGACTGGGTCGGTCTTGTGGTGAAAGGGCTACCACCACCAGGTTGTAACAGGCTCTGGAGGTGTAGAGCAGAATCACCGCAGCTCCTATGGCTGTCGCTTGGCACACTGATGTACCCTGGAGGAAGAGTTAATGTCAGCCATTGGCCTGTAACTGAATGTCAGATATGGGCTACTGATGTAATTCACCAATATGACTGAGGCCTCTCCGTGACCAAAATGACAGAATATGGGCCACAATAGAGGTTTGAGGGGTGTTAATTTAAGCATCTAGATGGTCATAATCATTACTGCTAGTGCTGGGTATTGTTTGAAAATTATCTATACCAGTGTAAATAAGGTTTCCAGGCACTGTTATTGTGAGCTGTACAGCCACATGAGAAGAAAACAAACCATAGTTAGAGAGATAGTGGGGATAACGACATAAGTTTTTGTGCCAACTGCATGAAATACAAAAGTAATACATGAAAAGTGCACAATATCCCAAGAAGGAAACCCCCTATTAGTTCAGACGGCATGTTTAACTATTTGCACGACTAATGATTGAATAAAGGGGTGGATACTTTCCTACAGAAACTTGTAAGAAACTTGTGCTTCAAGGTACAACAGCTCACACTGTTGTTTGTTTATGGCTGTGTAAAGAAAAGTGCAAATATTTATCAGGCTCTATGATCAATGCTTTGGGGATTAGTTTGATTTGCATTTAGAGTTTCATTGTTTGACTCATTGAGAGCAAGTGTATTTTGATGTTAAATCGCAGGAAATTCATGCTTCAAGGTTACTAATATCCAGAATGAATGTGTCTGTGCTCTTGTGCAACAGGCAAACATCAGGAATTCTATGCTATCGTTGCTTTTTTTTATGCTAACACATGTGAGAAGTGTTTCTGTGCTTCATGTGCCGTCCGTTGATGGTCTGTACCCATTCATAGTTCTGGGCGCGAGCTATATTTAGTATATATTTATATTATTGAGCATCACTGCTCCTACCATTTCTCACCGGAATTCTTTTTGTTGCATTAGCTAGCTAGAGCTAACAAATATCTACTGTGTAGCATGTCAAGAAGTTTGAGAATGCAAGGATAAGCTCCAAATGACTGCTGTTATTCCTACCTTGGATTCAAGATAAACATTGGCAGAGGACATTTTGGCAATCTTGAAGATACAGACGGCCAGTGAGACAGCACACAGGACAAACAAACTGTCGTTGATCAAGACTCGGGCCAGGACTGCGTGTCTGATACCTCCATCACTGGAGACATGAAGGTGATACAGACAGTTAAAAAACTGTTACGTGGGGGCTCTATGTGACACTATTATGCGAGGTGTAAATGGTCTATTAATGGTGTTTTTTTTTTGTCTACCTTGGTGACTCAGAACGCATCAGAGCTTCTTGCACTAACAATGCACAAGTTAAATTCACCACCAGGAAAAATATACTCAGACACAGGAAGAACAAACGCAGAGGAACCCTGGAAAGAGAAAGAAAGAGGAAAATACATAGAGTAAGACAGCCCAAAAAAGTTTTTTTAAATTTATAAACGGCAACTAATTAAAATTAATGGCGTTAATGAAGTTACAGTACACACTTACTTGTATTTGGTGAGCTCTGGGGAATACTTGGCTTTAGCCTTAAACATAACCTGAGCAAGAAAAGTATAAAAGTATCATCACACACATACTAAGATGTATATATAACACATATTTTCATACTCATTTGTAGACAATCTCCACAATATTCTAACAGGACATATTATTGGGGGGTTTTTTTTTATTATAAGAGAAATTTAATAATCCACAAAAGAAGAACAAAAATGCTGAGGAAAGAAGATAGAGAGAAAAAAAGAGAGCTGGGGAGATGGATTTCTTTTTCGGAGAAGACTTTGAACTCAATAGAGCCAGAGGACCCTGTACACACAGAGACATCAAACACATTTATGCAGAGTGCATTCAATCCACACAAGAAAATCAACAAACAAAGAATCATGTATGTTTGAGGATAAACTATTAAGCCCACATAAAGTCTAAAACTTTTAAAAATTCATCTCGTTTTGCATTAAAATGATTGTCGTGAGTGATTTTTAAATGTGTTGTTATGATGATTTTATAATCGAGAGGAAGAATAAAAGGGTCTTTGCCTTTGGCCTTCAGGCATGCTCCAAGCTGCTTGACTAACAGTTAAACCGGTATCGAGGGTGGAGACAGCACATATTAAATTAAAAGACATTAACCCGACATCGACCTTGGTAAAACTGAACATACGGGTAGGTATGTTAAAACATTCAACAAATTAGCCATCAAAAGATTTAAAAAATACATGAAGAACTGCATTTTTCTCTGGTGTATGTTAGTTTGGTAGCTGCATTTACCGGTGATGAAATTAATACTGTTTTTTTTTAAATCTGATTATTACCATTTTTATTTTCACTAGTACGAAAGAGCTCAAATGTAATAAGGGGGAAGTAGATCACAGGTCAGAAGTCAGGACTCGTGCCTGACTCACGAGAGAACACACGACTCACAAGCATTTCCACAGATGCATGTGTGTGTCAGGTGACAGACTGTGTCACGGTGGCATTATGCTATATTAGCTTTCTGCTACCTTCCTTGAGTTCAACATGACAGTGCTGTTCAGTAGTAAGTTGCTGCTGCAGGAACAGTGCTGTGACATTGGTTGAACTGATTATTAATCATACTGAGGTACAACTTTGCTAAAAGATTTTCTGTGCTTGTGTTCAGACAGACTAGAGCAGGTTTACTTCCTTGTGAAAATGTATAGGTAATGGTGCAAATACACTTTAACCCCTTGAAGGAACTGCTTCACCAGAGGTTGTTGCCAAACCCCTCATGACAGGAGAAAATGGCTGCATACACCTTAATGGTGGCGTTAGAGAGCACCCTGTCCAACAAACACTGTAGAAAGGAAAGCACTGACCCAACTACACACGACAGGGGGCCCAGGCTAATCTCCTCGCACCAGTGCTGAAATGACAACACTTTTGCTCTGCAGCAGGCAGTGGTGGATCCCGCTCTAGCTACCTGGATGGCCCATATAACAGAAGTAGACAAACCGGCTAGTCTCAACCAGAATAGGCTGGCCCAAGGATAGGCAAGGAGCCTATTGCCCCTTCTTCCTGGGAGAGGGCCACCCAGAACTGAGGGACTGTCCAAGGCTGGTCCAACCAACATGTGGGTCACCACCGGCCGGAAGCGCCAGCGTTAACCCGGCACATCCAGAGGGCAAACTCGCTGATCTCTGAAGAAAAAAGGGATAGGTAAAGGCGGTTTCACTGCCTTGTATACGCTGGAGTTTTTCCCACGTAACTGGGTGGGCTCGTCCTCATTAGCCAGCTAGTTTTATGCAAATTTTCAGTGGGCAAATACATGATTTGTTTTTGGAGGAGAGTAATACTCATAGAGTCCAGTAGAAGGGGGAACCTGAGTGAGATCCATAGAGCTGAGGGGAACTGCAAGGTTGGGTGTCGCTACTGGTGACCCCTTTCACATAAAGCTGCTTTAATGTTATTACTGAGACTCTAAAAGGAGTTTGTTACACAATGCATGATAAATAAAGTACCACCAGTATTTTGTGATGCAATACACCCTGCACTGTTTAGTCAGGAACAACAGCACTGCAGCAGAATGGCCAAAGTTTCTACTGAGGGAGAAAATATGAATCCGATATATTACTCAGATCTGACTCGGCTAGACGTGAAACCACATGCAGGAAAAGGTTTCTCACTGAGCTGGCCAGTAACGTGGTTTCCCCCCCCCCAATAGATAGAGATACATATTTTTAAACCTATAAGATGGTAATGGTGGAAAAGAAAAAAAAGGCCCCTGTCGCCACCATACAATGTTAGTTTTGCTGCTTTAAGGCAAACACAACAACTAAAGGAACACATGCTTGTTTTATTCAGTGTGTGTATGCTTTAACTGTCCATAGATCAGGTAATTGGCTACAATGTTTATCCAACAGTCTATCAACTAAAAGTCTCAGTGTGTGTAGGTGTTTTCTGAGAGAGAAAAACAAACAGGTCTTTGACATTCAGAGTGGGCAGGTGTTAAACCACTGTCACTGACTAACTGTGTCGCTCAGCTTGTGACACACGCCACTAACAGGAACATTTTCTTAAGTCTACTTATTGAGTAAAACATATCAATGAAGGCTTAATGCAGGCTTTTAGTGGGACATCTGAACATCTGTAACCCCGGGACATGTACTGAGCCAATTTGCAGAGCTTTCAAACCAACAGCAATCCAAAAAACTTAAAAGTCAGTCGACCCACTCTACTGTGGAACATGTAGACCAGTGGTGACCACAGTGGCCCCTTGGCTGTTACACATTGTTCACCCACAATACTGTAGAAGTACTTCATATTTTGGAGAGTGGCCAAAGTTTCCCACTCACCGAGGGTTGGATAAGAAGATTGATGACATTGTCATGACTGTCCATTAAGTGAAAAGCTAGAGTTAGGAGACGGTTAACTTAGCTTAGCATAAAGACTGGAAACAGGTTGAAACAGCTACTAAAAAATAAATGTTTTATATATGGTTCAGAATTAATTGTTTCAGCTCTAATTTTATCTGGCAGGCCTTCTGCCAAAGATGCTCTGTCATAGCCTCGTGGGAGCTGTAGTTTTTGAATAGCTGTTTTATTGCTGGTTTACTGCAAATTCAATGTGAAAATTGTTACTATTATTATTGCTTTTAAATTGGTGCACTTTAAATGAGAGATGGGTGATCATCCTTAGAGAGCCTTTGCCCACAGGGTGTTGGTAGGAATTGAGGAACTTGGATTATAGGAGCACAGTAGAATATAACAACAGCACCATTTGCTTGTAAGAAAGTTAAACTGTGTGTTAAATGTGAAATCAAATGAATACAATGAACACAAAATTGCAGTGTCAGCTGTTTTATGAAATCAGGTCACAGCACAAACACAGCACAGTCTCTCACACACCACCTCATCCTCTCCCTCTCTCTCACACACACAAACACACACACACACAAACACACGTACACACACACACACACTGGTGCACTCTTACCTGTGTGAAGTACAGGTTGAGAAGGCAGAGTGTGAAGAACTGCAGGCAGACGGGGCAGCAGTAGAGCAGCCAGTAGGCCAGAGGCTGCAGCTGGTTGGCCTGCACCACATTTTTAAAGTAGAAAGAAAAGAGGGTCGTCCTCAGCGCTGCCCACAGCAAACACAGAAACAAAAACACACTCTGGTAGCTGAAGCGCTTGTGCCCGTAGTGCAAAATGAGCCAGAGCTGCAGGTAAACGAAAACAAACAAGAAAGAATAAAGGACTGTGTAGATCGTAGTTAGGCTGAGCTCCAGTGTTGGGGAGATTGCAGCTCCATGGGACTCCTTTAGTGAGGTAAACAAATGGGAATTAACCTCCTCTCCTGCCGAAAACATCTCCACTGACGGCTTGCACTAAAACATGGAATGCTGCGAAGTCAAAAACATTAAAACTGGGTCAAACCTGGGCTAAATTGTCCGTGGATGACAAAAAGAGGAGGGTATTCACATGAAAATTTGCGATAAAAGCAGTTTATTTTGAAAAGAAGCGGCATAATGATGCACTGGGGTTTCAGTCCGATACTGTGCAGAAGACAAAAAATGGGGTCTAGTTTTCAAAAAGTCCAAAAAATTAAGAAATGGAAAAAGAGAGAGATCCCCGTATGAATCTCTGCAAAGCTCTTCTCGACAAAAACAACTTAAGGGGGAAAGCCTCCAGATCAGCTGTGATGCAGTTTTAGACCCGCCCCCATGCTCTATATTAAAACGGAAACTAGTGCTGCGTGATCCGCCATCTTGGCTCAATACCAGCCTTATTTTCTTTAGAAACAGCTGACACCCGGAGCCACAGATTCTAGCCGGTTTCCGAGCTAAATCTCCCAAGTAACGACGTCTTGACGCCCACTTCCCCAGTGAGCCGTCTCATTGGCTAATCCTGCCGCCCAACCTCCACAGCTTTCTTTATCCATTGGTTTATGATGATGTCAGCTGTGGTAGTCCCCGCCCTCCAAGTTAAACGTGCTCCATTATTTTATTGGCTCACAGAAGCACGTGGGCGTATCTAGCATAGAAATGTATCAAAAACAATTTGCAGACATTTTCGTGAAGTTACCGAGCGATGACCGACTTTTGCGGAAAAGTGGCATTACCTTCAAAATAAAATTGTAAAATATTGGCGTGCACGGGACAACACCATTTGTGAATAAAAAATAGACTGAATTACTGAATAGCTATATTCTCATCAACTACGGATTTTTATAGCATCAACTATGCCTTTATTGTACTAAGTGGCATGAACTACTCAAAACTTCGCAACAAATGTGTCAGTTAAGGGTTTTATTTTAAAACGACAACAGGAAGTAGTTTTCACTTTAGTAACGCTAGCTAGACATTGTGGATCGACGTTCTTTTAAGATAATTTTTCTAATTTAATTGTGAAACTTCGCAAAACAATAACCTTACAAACTTACTTTGGCCTAACATCATACATATATCTCTCACGGACAGACTGAGCTAGCCATATAATGTGAGGGTCCAACATCCATTATTAGGCAGCTAGCAAAAGCCTCGCTAATGAGCTAGCTAGCAGTGCCTACAGTCTAAAGTAAAGCCAAATTAGAAAACGCCATTTCTTTTACTTTCTTCGGGATTTTACAGTCGTTGAACACAATGGTGCTCACAATTGGCGTCATATCTCCTTTAATCACGGTTTTAACTGGGGTTTGTAACGTTTGTGCCACTTGGAAAGACAAAAGTTGAACTCTAACCCCACCTCGACCTTCTCGGGTAACACTGCTAGCATCCTTGTTGTCACTACTTCTTTGTTTACAGCTTGTGTCCGTATTCAAGTTCCATTTTTGCAGTCATATGCAGTGAATTACTTGTGTATTACTTCATAATCAAACATTGAAAATATTGCACCTTAGACAACAAAAACGGACGCAGCCACAAAATTTGAGTTCCACAAATATATATATTTTTTTATCTTAAAACTTCATTAAACATTTTCAATACAAATACATTATATTTAGCAAACTACAGGTGCACTGTGCTTATTCTACTTCACGTGGGATGCTGTTTGTTTTGTCTACGTTTTTGCTTCTGCTGTT
>JBBPCS010000878.1:3385584-3407192 GCA_037974645.1 Hollardia meadi
TGTGTGTGTGTGTGTGTGTGTGTGTGTGTGTGTGTGTGTGTGTGTGTGTGTGTGTGTGTGTGTGTGTGTACAGTGTGTGTATCCTGACACTGGCCCCCTCTGTTCTCCTGTTGGCTGGCTGACCAGGAGTTACTCTAACAATCACTTCTTTTTTTTACCCTTCTCTCTCTCTCTCTTTCTCCCTACTCATTCATTTTGTGTGACCCCCACCCCACCACCACCAACTTGCATCAGATTGGCTTGCTTGAAACAATCTGCTAGCCTTCCTCCCTCTGTTTTTTTTCTTTAAAAGCCCTGTCCTGACTGACAGATCAAACAGTGGGTCTTTGAGTCCAGTCCTAACAGTGAAATCCATTCACTGATATACATCAAGAATTTGTGTTGCTGTTATTTGCCTAATAACTTCATTAGAATCACTGACGCCCTCTCTGTCTCAACCCCAGGATGTTTTCCTGCCCTTTGAGATCATTGCTGCTCATTTTGTAGTGTAATGTTACATACAGTGATACAGAGGAGAGTCTAAATACAGTGTCTGCATTCGTACCAACTCTTCTTTCATTATTTATGAAAGTAGAAAGTTGCAGTCAATTGATAATTCCCAAAGAAGATTCTAAATACTTTTTCATTATATACTTTAACACTAAATCTTATATCTCAAACCGAATATGTAGAATATGTTACAGCTCCTTCAGAAGTTTCCATTTCAGTTTTGTGAGCATCCGTAGTGTAAACCGAGAAAGTTGGTTTTGCTCCCACACTTCAACAAACAGCGGGGAAAGCTCATCTGTCACAGTCATTAGCGGCACACAGAGCTTCACTGTCCTGCAGGCTGACTGCTGCCAAGTGAAAGTTGGTACCTGAAAAGTCACTTTGACTCTCTACCTGTGTCCTGTTACAGTCACAGAGGGATCACACACATACACACACCTTTTCACCACAATGCAACTTTGTTCTTCTTGTAAAAACAATGGATGGTGACCTTTAATATCCACCCATTAAACTTATGTAACATTTGTAAATATGCTTCCTCTCAAATCAATAGTGATGCCATGGTATAATTAAAGGAGAACTCCACTGATTTTACACATGAAGTTCAGCTCACTTGTGGACTACTACTAAGCCTTTGAAAACATTTGCATAATGTCCTCTGTGGCTTCGGGAGAGCTTTTAAAAGTAAAAAAAACAACTTTGTAACAAAAACCATTAACAAGACTAAATTCCAATCCATGCTTGTCACACTCACATGTCTGCAAGAGTCCATGACTTCTTTATGTAAATATACCAAAAAAACAAACTGGACCCTTGTTTTGAAGAGAGACCATGCAAGCTGAGCCATCACTATCCACATCTAGCTACTTACAACTAGCTTGTTGTGCAACCACATACAACAAAGGAGCTCTTCCTTTCCCTGTTATGAGGTTGTGATCTTGTTTTTAAGTCTGCATGTGTGGAGTGTGTCTGCATACACAGATCCCCACTTGTAGTATGTACAGAACTGCATGCATGTCCACGGTCTGCAGCTGCTCTTTTCCATACTGAAGTACAAAATCTTAAAATTCTACTGTGAGGCTATACCTAGGCACAACAGAGCTTTGAGTATTAACTCAAACTCAGTAATGTAATTAGTTTAGTAGATATTTGGTCGTAAACAAATTAAAATTTTCACCTGATGGTGATGATGCTATGTGAAGAGTTAATGGATTACAAAAGGTATTACAATTTATCCTGAGGGCGGTATGAATGATTGATGATCTGACCAAATTTAATAGAAATCCATTCAATACTTCTTGATACATTTCACTCAAAAAGTCAGGGATCAAAGATATTATACTGTGAATATACCACATAGTTGTATCAGAATAATCCAGTGAGCTCTAATTAGGCTAAACTCACAACTCAGCTTCCCAGAATCATATTAAACTTATAGATGATAAACATTGTTAGAGTTTAAACCACAGATTTCGATTTCAGAGGCCTCTTTAAAGCTGTGACAGGAGATCAAAGTGTTTTGCTAATTGAGTTTGAGCAGGCGAGAAGTGAGTGAGACCCGTCGGTTAAAAGGTGTGGAATTCTGAAGGCCAGTGTTTTCCAGGTGAACAAAGTGTGTGCTAAATGATGGGATTTGTGTTTAGTGTTATGCTCAAATGTGGGAGTTTAGCGGTCTGGAGTTTTGGTTTTGATACAAGAACTTTGAGTTTTCAGATTTGTGTGCATAGTTCATAGTTTTTGTGTGTATACAATTGAGAAAAACTGTAATAGCCTATTTTGTATACTCATATAGAGTGACGTATATATTAACGATGGTTTAATATCTGTTACCCCACATTCAAATTAAATCAAAAATCATTTTACAGTTTTTCTCTTTGCAAATTTTTTTTCCCATTTCTGCCTCTGTAATATTTTTATCCAAAGCATTGCAACAGCTTTACCACTGGGAGGTTTTATTTTGAAAGTCATCACAGGAAGTGATCTATATTGTTCTGGCTGACTTGACACTGGAGGCGCATCTTTTATTTCATGCAAAGGAAGAAGAGACCGCAGATTTGCAGGTTTGTTCAGTAGGTTATAGTAGCTCCAGGTCCCATTCAATTATCTCATTTTAATCATAGTAGCAGTGAGCTGCTCCGTTTGATTTCATGCTGGAAAAGACCATGCAGAAGATTTTCCTGCAAACAACCTGACTCTCCAGACACAAGGTGAGAAAAGTACTTTATCTTTTTGATTTTAAGAAAATGCCATTGCCTAAAGACTAAGACATCCCCCACAGTCAGATGAGCTCAAATACTTTCATCATAACCAATTATGTTCCAAATGTGTTCACTTGAATTCATTTCAAACTGGATGTTATTTAACAATTAATCATATAAAAGTGGATATAATAGTGGATGTTACAATGATTTCATTTTGAACTTCTGTGTTTCAACACTGTATTTCAACAGTTTATCTATTATTTTTATTTCAATTATCTATTATCTTTTAACTAATTTATCTCCTCTGCTTGCTCGCTAAAATGCACTCTTAATTGCTAGAGCAGACTCGATATGTGGATTTTCCTTTTAAATCAAATCATTCATTTTTTAATTAGTTGAGCTCTAATTTCTCCACATACCCCCTGGCAACTGCAGAAATACCCCCCCTGGGAATCACTATTTTAAATAATCAGTGAATCACGGTGAGGCTAGGTCAGGACAGTAGTAGTGTGGACTCGTACAGTGTGTTCAGTGTGGGCTTAGTTCAGTACAGTCCACAGTGGGCAGAGAGGTTCATCAGTTCACATGAATGCTGGCGCTGGGCCTTCTCTCCTCCTCCTCTCAGTTTCATTCCTTTTCATCCTCTTGCAAACTTTTCTTTCACCGCCTGTCTCCGCTTTCATCTCTTGCCACTGGCTTCCTGCTGAATTTCCATCTGTGTTGCTGTCCGATGTGTAGTTCAAAGAAACAAGCCAAACCTGGTACAAAAAATACCTTTCATACAGGCAACTATTATTATATGATTGTATTCTTATTCCCATGTTTCTGGTTGTTTCCCCAGGATGTCTTGGCCTGCTCTGTACGCTCAGTTAGTCGGGGCAAACCGTCACTCCACCAGCTTGGGTAAAGTCTGGCTCTCTGTGCTGTTTATTTTCCGAGTCATGGTGCTGGTTGTTGCTGCTGAGAGCGTCTGGGGGGACGAACAGTCTGACTTCACCTGTAACACACTGCAGGTACCAGCCAGTGATATCATTATGTAAATATGATCATCCATTTTCATGTCATGTATGTGGGATGTTAGTGTGAATACAACATCTCAAAAGTAATCTCAGGGACTGACTCCTAATGGATGAATCCATGAAAGTGACCCATATGAAGTACTTGAGAAATTTAAAATGTGCTACTCTGGCTCTGATGCAGTAAATAAATGTAGTGGAGTAAAAAGGACAATATTTGCCTCCAAAATGTAGTTGAAGTGTTTGAAGTGGTTTATGATAGCATTAATTAGTTTTTGTGCACAGTTTTACAGGAATGTTTGCTAACTGATAAAGCAAGAATATGCAATGTTTAAAGGGTGAAAAGATATAATCTCTCTCTCACTCATTGCTTCTACAGGCTTACTTGGTCTGGTATGACCAATAGCAAATGGTAACAATGTTATATTGCTGTGTAACGGACCTTACTGAGTCTGTTCACGTTATGACTTCTCTCTAATTGTGCTACACTAACTTTAATTCATTGAAAAAACACCCATCGAGGACGTCTTTAAAGCAGTCACTCAGGAGAATATTGTGAAATCACTTTAAGCGTTAGCCTGCACCAGTTGTGGCTACAGGAATGTTTCTATACAGGGACGAACTGTAATGCAGCTGTGAACTGTTCTATTTTCAGTGGTGCAACATTCTGTATGCCTGTGTCTGTTTTTCAGCCTGGCTGTGAGAATGTCTGCTATGATCAGTTCTTCCCCGTCTCCCACATCCGTCTCTGGTGTCTTCAGCTTGTCTTTGTCTCCACACCAGCGCTCCTGGTTGCAATGTATGTGGCCTATCGGAACCACAGCGACAAGAAGAGGCTCCTACAGGTGTGTGTGTGCTGTTTCATTAGTCTGCCATGAAACAGTGGGAGAGAAACTCACTGTTCATATAATGTTTTGTCGTGTGATGTCATGCCATCATGCCACTGTCTTGTCCTGTCTTGCTTTATCGTGTCTTCCTTTATTTCTTAATGCTTCTTAATGTCTTTTGTGGTTGTGCCTTGTCCAGATTTATTTTGTCATGTCATGTGGTGTCATCCTGTGCCACAGGGTTCCGGTAGAGTTGGTATCCTCAGCAACAAAGGCCAGGAGGAAGAGTTGGAGACTCTCAGGAAACGGAGGCTCCCAATAGCTGGTGCCCTCTGGTGGACATACGCCTGCAGCCTGGTGTTCAGGCTCCTGTTTGAAGGAGGATTCATGTAAGATCTGTGATTCTGATTTTATGTCTGTCTACCATATTGCTTGTTTGCTATAATCATAACATGTTGCCTATTGTGTCTCTCCAGGTATGCCCTGTATGTGATATACGATGGTTTTCAGATGCCACGTCTGGTGCAGTGTGACCAGTGGCCGTGTCCCAACCTGGTGGACTGTTTCATCTCACGGCCCACCGAGAAAACCATCTTCACTGTTTTCATGGCCACTTCCTCCTCTATCTGCATGGTCCTCAACATGGCTGAACTTGCATATCTTGTCGCCAAGGCTGTCACTAGGTAGAGGCATTAATCAGTCAGACAGTCAGGTGATTAATCAACTGATTAATTTATTAATTATCCCATCAACTGTCTTTTTTAGCTACGTTAAAATGAGTAGTTGTGTATTCCATGTGATTTTCTGATCAGCTCATACAATATGAATGTTTCAAGGCCTTCCTTCATCTGTGTTATCTTCAAAATTCAGGATTCCTTAAATCCAGGTATACCTTCTTTTTTCCTCCTAGAAATGTCTGTGGTCAGAAGGAGAGGAAAACATGCAGTAAAGCCAGAAAAGAGAGGATGCAGAATAAGACAAACCAGAAGTTACTTGTCTCGACCTGAGGAAGCAGCAACACTGAGGATGATACATGAAGAAGAAAGACCTTCAAAAGGCTTGAAAGACTTTAAGCTGCAAAATTACAAGTTCTACACATGTGAATGACCCAAAACATGTGTAAATGCAAGTGAACATTTATATGATACCTACCATTCAGTGGGTGGAGAAGAAATCAATGTCAACAACTCAAAACTGTATTTTTACACGGTAGGTCATACAATTAATGTCAATTTGATTATAAGTTTGATATATTTGAATGTAATAGCATGGAAATGTCATGAAACATGTAATAAAAGAACACATACAGTACTATACAGGCTATGTAGAAAAGTTGTTTTAGTTTTACATGCATTTATTGAATATAAATGCACTCACCTTTTCTCACTTTATGTTCACAAATAAACTTTATCTCATCTTAATTTTGAGTTAGTCTCATAATTTCAGTTCATAACTATGATAGTAATAATGCTCTTGTCTTTGAAAACTAAACTGTCTTACTCATGGATTATTTTGTTGCATATCATCAGTTGCAGTACAGAGGAAAGCATCAGAACCATACACTGCATTTAACAGGTGACTGTATTCACAACTCTGAATTCCTCCTAATTTCTCCTACTTTCATACAATTTCAACAGATGAATATTTTTGATAAAGTGAAGAATCAGATGATGTATAAAATGTCTTTAAACTTTCGCTGTGAGGCATGAAAATTTTCAAAGTTGCATTAAACCACATTAGAAGATTTATACAATGTGGACTTTGATAACTTAAAACAACAATATAGTTTATTTGCACTTAAGTTCTGGAGATGTCTTCAAATTCATCATACACTGATCAGCCACAACATTAAAACCACTGACAGTTGAAATGAATAACTTTAATCATCTCACAACAGTGCAATATTCTGCTGGGAAACCCTGGATCAATTGAGACAAACCATCTGCCAAAACACCCTTGCAGATCACGCACACACACCCCTATGACATTGGTCCCCCAGCAGGACAGTGCGTGCTGCCACACCTAAAAGGTCATAAAGGATATTTGACCGGGCATAAAAACATTCAGGGAATACATATTTCTTTTACATGTGTCAGCTGAAGGATGAGGTTGAAGCATTGACATCGATCTTCATGTTTGAGTTCTGCTTTTTGCAGATTTACAGATAGCCAGAGCTGATCTTATATTTTCAAAATTAAAATTGCAAGTCATAAATAAAATAAACAAAAAATGTTAAACTGGTCTGACAAAAGAAAAAGGGGCGACAGGACGACAAATATTTTTATTTATTCCTTTACAACAAATGTGATCTACTGTAACAACCTCTGTCGGCCTCTGCTGGTGACCAGCAGCAACTGCAACAAGTCAGTCAACAGCAACAGTCAGTGACACAGAACAAAGTTACAACAAAAAATGTGTTGTAAAGAGGTGATGTCAACCTATAACAAGCAGCCATGGTGAAAGCAGTCTCTATTGTAAAATTATATGTGGCGCAATAAACCGACACAGTTCTTAAAAGTATTTATGCATTAAAAATATTTCTGCTTTTTCATAAATATAAATTATTTAAGACACAATAACTTTAACTTGACATTTAAGAAATGCTATGATTAACTCTACTGCTCGTTATTTTTATACCAATAGGCTATTCCTGCTACTAATAGGCTACTACAATCCTTATGAAAACATCATAACTGTAAAATAATGTTTTGTTTTAAACTGGTTTAAATGGTTTTAAAATGTGCGATGGGGTCGCCTCCGCCCCCTGCCCATCTCATACACGCGCGCGCACGCATACAAGTACGTCCCCCCCCACAACCCCCCTCGTGCACCCCATGCACGGGGACACCAATGTATGACAGTGGCGGATGGCCTTGGCCACGCGGGACGCAGCCGCTGCGCTTCGCCTTCGCGGGACAGGTTCCACACGCGCCCCCTTTTTAGACTAGACTAGCCTCTCGTCTTTTTTACTCTCTCTCTCTCCCTCCCTCTCTCTGTGTCTCTCTCTCCCTCCCCCCTCCTCTCCCACTAATCTCACCTACTCCTCGCTCGGTCGCCTCGAGCCCACCCGTGGGAGTAAAAGAAAGAAGAAGAAGGGAAGAAGTGAGAGGAGAAGCGCGCTGCCGGGAAGGAGACGTGTTTCAGAGGAGAGCGGTAAGCAGGTGGATGCTGGAGTGATGGTGTTGGCTGAGGTGGGAGGGAAGAGGAGGGATTATCATCCTTCCACCTGCTGGATTAGGAGCATCTCTCATGCTGCGTTCACTTCCCTGTGGGAAAGACGGCAAACAGGAAACCACTAATATTACTCACTAATTGAAAGTAGGAGCGTTTTCTAATGAAAACTGAACCGAATCTTTTAAAATTAATGCATTACGTTTATCATTAAAAACACATAAATTAGGATGTGTTACACAATGTCAATTAGCCTTAATTACTTGTCTCCCCATTTCCAGCCACCCTGTTTTCTTAAACAGGTGGCTCATGTCAAGTTTTTGGACATTTTTGTATTTATTTATTTAGGCCTATTTAACAAGTATGTAAAGTAATCACAATACCGTGAGTTTAAGCTATAGTACAAAATATGTGATTTTAATGTTTATAATATGAAAGGATTACTGTATTTTTACATTTTAAGTACTGAACATAAGCCTACTACAAAACAGTGTTCCTATCAGACAGCTGATGCTGTTTTAATAGACCAAAACAATGTTCAAACTTTTTTTTAAATAACTGGCACTTACATCATACTCATCATAAAATTATTATATTTTTTATTATTATTTTGTTTAGTTGTTGATTTACCATAATCCTACCTGTGACTTTAGAGAGAATTCAGTCAAAGCTTGGAGACTTGGACACCCTGGTGGGCTCTTTCCATCAGGGTTTTGTCTTTGCACATCTTTATTTCGAACTGTGGACACCTTTTTTCATTCTATTATGTACTTTTACACACAATTAGCATCTTTATTTACATTTGTAATGTTTACTTTACATCCCATTATGCATTTTCATAAACCTTTATGTCCCATTCTACAACTATATAATAATTTATTCACTTTTACAGACATACATTGCATTTTAGGAACCATTACAGATGTTTTTGTACCTTTGTGCAACTTTCTGCATTTTTATGTACCTTTAGGCATTTTAGGCACTTTACCAACTTTGTGCACCTTCTCTATAACCTTGCAGAATTGGTGACCCTGAGCTGTAATCAATCTGTAGCATAATTTCTTCAAGAATCAACATTAGTCATGTTTACATACATGGAGTAAAACCAGCTGTTAACCAACACTATGTAAGCTTACAAAAGTTTAGTCTAACTTATGTTTAAGGATGTGCATCAAACCAAATTATGCTACTTGATTAACAACAGTCAGAATGGTCTTTCATTTGAACATTGCCACTGTCTGCATATCTTAAAAAGGTTTTCAGGGTGCAAACGGCAGGCCAAGAGTTAACTGTTTGGGCTGCTTTAGCACAAAGACCTCTGATCCATCAAAAGCACACGCCAGCCAGGACAATGTCCATCTGGCAGCTTCTCTATTGTCTGTCGAGACGGATGGTATTTCATCACGTCAACACATCATGTACATGTACACATGCCACTGTTATATTGGTGTATCAGTAGACGGTTACAGTAAATAGTCTATTCACTTATTTGGTGAGAATATTATTCTCTCTTCATTAAACAGCAGGGTTTCAGACAAATCATTAATGTGTGAGGACTTTACCAAAGACCTATCGTGAAGGTGGATTTACAAACTTTAATTGTGTTAAAGAAGAAGTGTAACAGAACTAAACTTTTTAATGACTATAATATTCCCATAACAGACTTTCAGTGCTTTTTGCTAATTGATTTCTGGGATCAGATAGAGTTTGGGTGAAGCAAAATATGTTGTCAGTGACCTCACATTGGTGGCTCAGATATACAGGGGGGGATGTATGCTACTGTAACTTTGAGTGTGTGTGTGTGTGTGTGTGTGTGTGTATGTGTTTGCGTGTGAGTACATATCAGTCGATCCCAGGCAAACATTTGCCCTCCTCAGCATTCCTGGGATGTGATGAGTCCAGCATTCAACTGGGACAACCTGTGATCCACTCATTCACTTCCCACAGATGGCCGTCCATTGTCCGCTAGCCAGCCAACTCTGTGGCACACACAAGTACACAAATACGTGCACGTCTGCAAGCAAATGTGCATGTGCATAATGTAAGAAACAGGCGCGCACATACTGATTTTTAACATGCATATACACAAGAAGTGACATACAGATTTATGTGAATGGATACAGTTTTATTTGGTCTTAATAGTTATGTTTTACCTGGGATAGTCACCCCAAAATCAAAAATACATATTTCTCCTCTCATCTGTAGTGCTATTTATCAATCTAGATTGTTTTGGTGTGAGTTCCAGAGTTTTGGAGAGATTTCTGCCTTCTCTCGACTATAACGGTACTAGATGGCACTTCACTTGTGGTGTACAAAGCACCCAAAATTTCGATTTGAAAAATTCAACAGCGATGTCTCTTTCCAGAAATCATGACCCAGTTACTCAAGATAACCCACAGAACTTGTTGTGAGCAATTTCATGTAAGAACTACTTTATTTCTGTATCACCACCCAAAAGGAAGCTACTCATGAATAAGAGGCTAGCTAACTAAGCTAGCTAACATTACAACTCAGCTGAGGAGGAGGCTCTTAATGTTAACACCCCGCCCTGTCACAAGCACAACAAAACAAATTAATCAAATGATTATGTCTATGTGATAGCTATCTCCGAAGTTCCCCTTAGCTCTGTCTTTTTTTTAGCGTCTTTCAGCTCATTGTTTTGATTTTACAGCTTTACTGTTTCGCTTCATTTTCACCGTTTTCTTATTAGCATAGTGATTTTGGGAGCTGTTTTCAGCAAACATGCCCTAAAAACTCACTGCAAACAATCTGTCAGCAGTCAGACGTAACTGGAGGATTTAGCAGCTAAAGAGCCAGATATTTTCCTCAGGAGAGTGAATATCTCTTATAACTAACTTAGAAATGTTCATCCATTCACCAGGTGGCCATAAATAACTCTAAATGAATATTAATGTTGCCATGTGTCTTCTGGATGTATAAAGAGGCCTCTGTTTGCTAACAAGTTCATGATATCATCTTAAAAGTTGATGAAATGTCAGTTCATGAATCTGATTTGCTTTGGTTGCATGATAAAATCTTTGACTTCCTGTGGTTTATGTGTTCATTTTAATTGAGTGGCTTAAGAAGTGTTTCAAGAAATAAAAGTGTTGAAATTTAATCCATGTATGTGAAATTTTACTTTAGAATTTTGTGAGATTGAGAAAGTTGACATTTTCTCTCTTCTTTCCAGATATTGTTTTTCTTATGATCTCTGGTCGATGGATTTATCACTGACAATACAACGATATTTTAGTAAGTCTGCTTTCTCTTTCTTTATTATGACACTTTTTATTGTCTCATCTGAGCTCCAAACCTGGAATAAATATTTTATCAACATGGCAGTTTGGTCAGGGTGGATGGTGGGTGTACAAATTCCACGACTCTGACACCAGATTCCCAGGTTTGCATCCCGTCTGTGGTTAGGTTTGGGCGACAAATGCATTTTGGCCAAGGTTAGGGAAACATTTTTTAAATTTGTGAGATAGTCACAAAATTTGATCTATACGATTGACTTTGGTTAAGACTACGGAAAGATGGAGATTTCAGTGATTTATTAATAAAAACTTTGTGAAATACTAACATCATTTAAGCTTTGGGACTGGTATCTGTCAACTTTCAGAGTCTCTTAGAACTAATTTGTTGTAAACGACTGCAGCATTTCCGTAAACGGGAACCTTTCATCATGAGCCACACTTTTGCAGTGGATGGGGACATGTTTCTTGTTCTATTACAACGAACATGGCACTGTAGTTTATTTCCTGACAATACAATTCTGATACTCACAGCGTCTATTAGTCCGCCGCTGAAAATAGCTCCAAACAAATGCACTTTTTATTGTTGCTTGACCCTTTACCCTTAAATTTCCTCTACTTCACAATCAGCTCATCTCTGGTTTCTTTCTCCAGACAGTACCTCTGCTCCCTTCTCTGTCTCCTTCTTCTCTGGTTTTAAAGCTCCTCACCGGGTTGCTCACAGACCACAGACTCTTGTTTCTCTCTGCAGGCTAGAAATTCAAGTGAAGCATGGGTGACTGGAGCTTTCTGGGGCGGCTGCTGGAGAATGCTCAAGAACACTCCACTGTGATTGGAAAGGTGACTGATTGACTGTTGTTCAACTTGATGAATATGAAACTATATCAAATTAAGTTTACAGTCAGATGATTTAGATTGACCATGATGCTTTGTATTCAGAGTTTTCATTGAACCAGGGAAAGCAAAGCAGCTGAGACATTATCCTATTTGTCAGAGAATTGAAAGGGAGACCAGTGACACCGTGGATGTTTCTCAAAACAAAGATCATCCAGTAACTTCCAGCTCAATATCATAGGAATTATATGCACATGGGCTGCATGAGGGCTGTATGAGGGCTTCCTCTTTTGCACCAAAATCTAATGCAACAGCCACATATGTCCAGCTGAAGTGTGTAAGATGTCTGACCATCCATGTTTTAATCCTTCCCCCGCAGGTTTGGCTGACCGTCCTCTTCATCTTCCGCATCTTGGTGCTGGGCGCAGCAGCTGAAGAGGTTTGGGGTGACGAGCAGTCCGATTTCACTTGTAACACGCAGCAGCCCGGTTGCGAGAATGTCTGCTACGACGAGGCCTTCCCCATCTCCCACATCCGCTTCTGGGTGCTGCAGATCATCTTTGTCTCCACGCCGACCCTCATCTACCTGGGCCATGTGCTGCACATTGTCCGCATGGAGGAGAAGAGGAGGGAGAGGGAGGAGGAGCTCCGAAAGGCCGGACGGCACCAGGAGGACCATGACCCTCTCTATCACAACGGAGTTGGCGATGGAGGAGGAGGTGGTGGGAAGAAGGAGAAGCCGCCTATTCGTGATGAACACGGGAAGATCCGGATCCGCGGGGCATTATTGAGGACCTACATCTTCAACATCATCTTCAAGACTCTGTTTGAGGTGGGCTTCATCCTGGGACAGTACTTCCTCTATGGCTTCCACCTGAGGCCGCTCTATAAATGTGGCCGCTGGCCCTGCCCCAATACTGTGGACTGCTTCATCTCCAGGTTAGAGAAGGATTTTATTAGATGATATATCTCATTTGTTTCCTTGTGTTTTATAATGTGTTATAATTTTCTTGTTTGTTTGTTTGTTTGTGTGTTTGTTTATTTGCAATGCAAAACCAACTTTTCCACTCCACTGAGGCTTTTTCATATTACTGTGTACATTTGCTTGAATTGACCATTCAATGAGCCCCCTCAGGTATTGGTGCTGCAATTATTGAGCTCTCTGTTCTCGCACAACACATTCTTAATATTGTTTGAAACATTTGAAACAACGGGTCCTTGATTTCAAACAGAAGTAGACAAAAGAAGGCGTCTTTTCTCTGGCCAACAAACTGTCAATTTTGCATGCTGAAATGAGTATCGCTAATAGATTTCATCAGCTGTAGCTAGCTAACATTAGCTCTATGAGTTGTTTCCGGCGGACTTTTTAATGTTTACAACTGACTAATTAAAAAAACCAAAAAAACTCTGTTTAATATGTACATGATGGCTACTTATAAAAAATAGGGTACTGCTGTATGTTCCAACCAAAAAGTCCTCATCAGTTGATGATTTACATGACTTGTAAACTTGTACATGACAGCCTCGTTCTTGTATTGTAGTGCAGAGCTAGTTATGGTGTTAGCTATTTAGCCAGGAATGATAAGGAAAAATGTGAGAGCAGTAAGAGTTTTGCTACAAAACCTTTTTTGTGTTTTGTGTTTGGCAAACGTAACGTGAAGAAAGATACCAAACATTGGTGTGCCAATGCAGAGCGCTCCTGCAAAACAGTTGCGCCCGACTCAACTTTTGCAACGCCACAACTTCATCCTGCCTTATGCTGGGTTGGCCAATTGCAAGCGCACATTCTTGGTGGATTACTTTGTAACATGAACGCCTTATTTCAACTGTTTACCAAACAATCTTCACAACGAAAGGTAAAGTAGTTCCTGCAGTCAGAATGTTCCAGTATTACTAACTGTTGTGCAGTTTTGTGGCGTGTTATAAGCTTTTAAACACATTCATCTGTTACTCCAGTTGGACGTCCTTGGTTGTATTTAATCGTCTCGCCACTACCTTAAACAATATGCCCCCACCAACGTAGCCCCCTGCGCTGCTTTAATGCAGGCTTGCTTTCGGAGAGAGGTTTTGCGAATGGTCAGTTCAAACATCCTACAAAGCATTGTCACAAAAAACAAAGTAAAACATGATCACTGATTAAATCCGTTTTTTGTTCGTCTGTTGTCACAGGCCCACTGAAAAGACAATCTTCATCATCTTCATGCTGGTGGTCGCCTGTGTCTCTCTGGTCCTCAACCTGTTGGAGATCTACCACCTGGGCTGGAAAAAAGTCAAGCAGGGGGTCACCAATGAGTTTGTACCCGACAGCGAGTCACTGCAGCTGAGTTCAGGTGAGCCTGGAGACGCAGAGACGATTCCTGAGCAGACCTCTCCGTCAGTGCTCGACTGTTTGCCGACATACGCCAGCATGAACGTGGTGGGGGGTGGAGCAGCAGAGGGAGGAGCTTACAGTCCAACTGAGGCCTCTCTTGCAGTGATGTCATTGCCAGCCAGAATCAAGATGGATGGCACAGCGTTCCACCCAGATGACTTCCTGATGGAGGCCCCACCTTCTTTTTGTCGCAATGGTGTGAAAGTCAGCAGTCATGGGCAGCTGGCAGAAGTGGAGCAAAACTGGAGCAACATGGCGCTGGAGCTCCACGATCTAAATGGAAAAAACTCCTCCTACCCTCCTCCTCTTCCCTCCCCACCCACCTCCTCCTCCTCCTCTCCTCAGGAGGAGACAAACCCACCACTTCCTCAAGGGGAGCAACACTCCACATTTCCTACACTTCCCCGTCACACCCCTCTTTATGCCCTCACTCCGAAGGAGGCGGTGGAGGAAAACCCTGTCGCCACAGCACCTTGTATGGTCCCACATGATGACTTCACCGTGGTTACCAGGGCGGAGATGCATTGGCCTCCTGCTGCTGCTGCGAAAGACATCCGGAAGCCAAGTCGGGCCAGCAAGTGCAGCGTCCGAGCTCGCCCCGATGACCTGGCAGTGTAGCTAAAACACACACACACACACACACTCACATTTACACAGCCACACATACATGCTGTGCATACATATAAAACCTGCATTTTTTTTTCACATATGCACAACAGAATAAAAACACACACAAGCATGCCCTCCAGCAAAAGACATGCCTGCAAAAAGACGTGTAAAACATGTTACCACACACATTCAGCTGGAGTTGGCGGCTTATTTTAATCTCAGAATAATGTACTATGAAGGGATAGAAAGAGTTTGGCCAGATTACACTGATGGCGCCATGCTGATGTCCTATCTACATATAGTATCTTTAAAGACCTCAGCTTATAAAGGGCTTTGCAGAATTCTTCTACAGATCTGGAGTCATTTTGGAGATCAGTGGAGAGGTCGATTTACACACAGGGGATCCAATGCATTTACCAACATTTGAAATTTAAATATATGATACTTTGAGCATTAATATAGCAGCAAACTATTTGCTATAAACAGATAAATGAGAGCAGTAATGGCATCCTGAACAGAGAATGAAGTCACAGTCTCCCTGTGTAAGTTATTTGTTTTAGTAGCCGTGGAGCTATGGTCAACTCTACCTAATTTGTGTGCAAAAGATCGCAACGTGATTGTTGTTGCTTTTTCCGGTTTCCTGTCACAGTCACGGGATATGTAAGAAAAGAAAAGATTTTTTAAAAATGTGTCAAAATAATTTTGTTCCTCACAGGGAGCAAAGCCCATTCTCCCAAGTGATAGCCCCGCGATTAACCTTCCAAACCATCCCAACCTTCCTACGCTTCCTTTGCTCACTGGCAGTTACATACTTACAGTATGTACGTAATTTGACTGATGTAATTATATATTAAACATACTTATTTTAGCCAAAACCTAACCAAGTAATTTTTGTGCCTTAACCTAACTTAAACCAAACTTGTTTTTCAACATTAACAGCACCTACGTAAGCTCATTTCTTACTGTTGTCAGGTTCTGTGTCTTCGGCCTCAGACGTACCTCTAGCCGTGCATCCATGTTAGTGCATGTGAAAGTGCATGTGAGTCCCTCTGTCATCCTCACAGCTGTTTTCAACATGGCAGTCTGTGAAGAAACTTTCTCATATTATACAGTAGCTAAACAATACATTAAAATATGGTTCTGAAAACATTTCAAGCGAGAAATAAGCTAAGTTAAAACATAACCTTGATTATTTGATCAGTACTGCCTAATCTTATAGTTTTATCTGAGTTTTGTGATCAGTGTGATGCACTTTTACCGCCAAGTTTGTGTAGGTCTGTTTGAGTTTGTGTAGGTCTGAAATGCTGGTGCTTTAGTGCGATTTCTTCTGGCACTGAATGTCGCATATTTAACTTTTGCAAGCATCATGTTTATTTTTAACAAAATATTATTATAGTTGGTACAAAAGCCAGGAGCAACACTGTTGCACACCATAGTAAAAGTCTTACTGTAATAAAGCTCAGTGGATTTGTGCAAGGAAGCCAATTCAAATGTAAGAAACAGAATTTACAATCAAAAACTAGAAAGAAGGGGAAAATGAATAGAGTTAATAAAATTTGGCACTGTCTATGAAATGTTTTTCAAGTGGGTCTTGGAGACATGTATCAAAGTAGATGATATTTGATTTCAAACCAAGGGACCTCTATAATAATAATTCGTATTTTTGAGCTTTGAAGTGAGCTAATCTAGCTGTTTCTCCCAGCCTCCTGTCTTTATGCTAAGCTAAGCTAATGGGTCTAACTTCGTAGGTACCCTACAGACACAAGAGAGTGGTCTTGATTTTCTTATCCAACGTCCAGCAAAAACATGAATTACCATATTTTCAAAAACATTTTTACTATTACTTTAAGCAATAAAATCAGTATTGCTGAAGATCTCCAACATGGCTGCCAGAGGGTGTGTAACATTGACTGTATATAAAGATGGTCGATATGAGTGCTCCCCAAAAGTGATCTCGATGGCCCCCTGGGGGCTGGCTGCAGTATTGGTCATAAATCCCACCCTTCAATGTTATCAGATTGGACATGGGCCAAACAAAAAACTCAAAGTACACCTTAAATAAATTTTTTCCAAAGATGGTTTCTGTCACTTTAGGTAGTTCTTATGACACTGATGTATGTTCAAGTTTTCATTTTTCTGATCAGTTTGGTTTTTATTAGTTATTTGATGCTATAAAAAGGGGATGAAACAACATGATTGACAGCTGAGCCCAACGGCCGTGTGTATGGGCGGGAACTCATTATCACAGCTCCACCCCTCGATCACTATACTGCTCTGACTCAGGCCCCAAATAACGCCACCAGAGGGTGGCAGCACTCGTATCCGGGACATTTTGTAGGAAGTGGAGACTCATCAGCCATCTTTATTTTTGTCAATTATGTGGAACGGCAACTAAATTCTGCTTTTTAATGATTAGCTGCACGGCCAACATGGCTGCCACTTACTGTTCTGGCCATACACTCACTTTTCTTTGGAGAAGTTGAATAGTGGAGGTATAGCACAGGCCCATGAAATGGGTATCACAAAAATACACACATACATGCACATACTTACACGCATCTACATTATATATGCTATTTTGTCGGCACAGACACAAATAAAGAAGGTTATAGTGATGATGATGATGATGATGATGATGATGATGATGATGATGATGATGATGATGATTGGACTAATAACTTTGGGAGCGTAGAGGCAACAATACCATATTGTTTTATTTTCTTTTAATTCTTTGCTGGGAGACATCAGAGGAGAGGTTTGCACTTTTGTTTCTTTATTTTTATCTTTCTTGTGACGTGATGGTGGAGCTGAACAGTCCGTGTGTCGCGTGGAATCTGTCCGTCTGTGTGTGCTGCTCTCACCCAGCCTGTAGTTTCAATGAAGAGGGGGATGCACATGACATTAGGACAGAGCAGATGACCAGAGGAGAGCAATATAGCAGTCCCACCCTGAGACATATAGTCTTTAGGCTTCACAGGCTGTGTGTGTGTGTGTGTGTGTGTGCGTGCGTGCGTGCGTGCGTGCGTGTGTGTGTTTAGTGTTTAGATACCTTAATCTTGTTTCAGTGTTACAAAATGACATCTCTGCAGTTACATCAGGGTAAACTATATAAATATGTAAATATATAATGATCAAAAGCATTGCTAGGCACCACATGTTATACAGAACTACCTACATTTAAAAAAACAAGAAAAACAGTTCTTTTCTGGTCAAGCCGCATTTTATGGCAACTTTTACTTGGAAAATCAAAAGTGCTTTAGTATTTCCTGACATTGGCCACACAGGTCACTTTATGCAAAAATCCAATGTTAGGAGAGGTGAGGCAGTTTGAACGAGAGTTGAACGCTTAAAATATTATTATTATTATTATTATTATAATTTTAAGCTTTGCAGCTTGAGCAGAGCATAAAAATCAGTACACCTTCTTTCTGATGCTTGTGTTTGCAGTGTGTTACAGAACTGTTGAGTTCCTTCTAGCTGTTCTGTATAGGAGGACTCTAAGTTAATTTTCTAGACTAGCTGTAGATTATACAGTAGCTTTTAGATTTTTTGAACAAAGAAAGCAATATCATCTAAAAAAAAAAAAAGTGACAACTTTTATTTCTCTGTTCCTCTTGTTAATTCCTGCCAAAAAAAAAAAAGAAAATGGCTAACACAAGTTCAGTTTTGTTGCCTTACAGCAACTTCCCAACAGCTTTAATTTATCAAATCTAATTATTCATGATTCATCCAACATTCAGACCCAAGTCAACAAAGGAGTGTGGTTTGGGGCAAACAATGTTTTGGGTTTGTACATCTTTGTGTTTCTCTCTGAGCAGAATATTAGTTGATTACACTTAAGATACTTGAAAAATACTAGAAAAGGTGCTAGATTATATCACATGAACAACATGACGCCCAATAACCAAATTAATTTAAAGACAAGTCTGATTTTACACTTTGATATAAACAAAGTGTTGTTTTTGTAGTTTGATAAAATAATCTTAACTCAAGGTCCACTTAGTTTTTTCTGGATCTTTCAACCACATCTCACAGTCTTCATTGTTTTTTTTTCTAGTCTTCTCCAGGTCTGTTTTATTATCAGGTAAATAACCCATGATATTGTCACGGGTTAATTCTTTTAAAAAGAAGACTGTCCTGCTGCGTTTGACTATTCCCAGCAGCTGGATGTCAGATATTAGAGTTATTTTTTAGAGTTATTAGAGCCTCGATTAATGTACAAACAAACCAATATACTGGGACTGCTGCTCATCTGCATTCATGGCAACTTGGAATTTGTTTGTGAGCTCAATAATAAATTAAAACGCATGTAACAGCCAGAGTAAATGAAGGTAGCTCAGAATTAGCACCAAGGCTAACTTCTAAATTGCTTATATTAATTGCATGTTTATTACACATTATCAATGTTGTTAATTGATCTAAACAGTTGTCATCTGTGGTTTTAATTATTAAATTGTTAAAGGAATGGTAATACACACATTTGCTTTCGGACGGAGCCAAGCCAGCTGTCTTCCCTGCTCCCAGTCAAAGCTAAGTAGCTTCATATTTTATGGACAGACATAAAAGAAAATTGTCAAATTATTCCTTTAACATATCCACAAAAGATTCTCTTTGTGCATCTTTGGAAGGTCATGGCTTGTCAATGTAGTCCAATTTAAAAACAGCCTGCAATGCACCCTATTTGTTTTTGTTTTTTTCTCACTAGCTGGAAAAGTCTGTTAGATTCACTGTGTGGTCATCTCTCCCCTTGTGTGTGATGCTTCAATATAATTTGAGTACATAACATCCAACTTGTCATGAATGCAACCACTTAGCTTCTTTAAACCAAATGAAACGGGAGGTAACAAATGAGAGGTTGATGCAGTAAAAGGCACTTAAATTTTAGTACAAGCTGCTTTTTAGTTTAGATCAAGAAATTTCCTTAAGATCGACTGAATCTATGCTGTTTGCTGACTCTGTCGAATGTTTACATGTCTCCGATCAAACTACAGGTGCCAAAAAACAACTTCAGCACACTATGGCAGCTGAAGCACTTATTCTAGAGAAGTTGTTAGCTGTGATGTGTAAGATCTAACCAAAGATTTTCAACAAACCAAAGATACTTGTGCCAAAGATATCACGATACATGATGGCTTTTTAAGGAGCTTTGCTTAGGAACTTAACCTGTAACCCTAACAATCATGACTCCAATCACAAGATAAGTTTTACAACCCTTTCCTTAATCTGGGAACTAAAAAAGACATAATGTTGAGCTTTGTCTCTAAAAGATTGTTGAAACAAGGTTTATTTTACTTATTGCTGAACTGTTTTTCATAACCTTGTTGTTCCAAGCTGTTCTTAGTACCTTTGATATGTAGATAAAGATTTGCACAGTTAGATAGTTATAGACCACTGTTATGAGGATGTGAAGATATTATAAATAGAAAATAAAAAGGGTGTCCTTGGAGGAGTATTAACATATTTTTGTTTATTTATGGAAATAACACTATCAAATTAGACTTGGAATGGACAAGAAATGAATCCAAAATGATTGCTTTTTTTCTGTCCTGAATATGGATTGAGAGACTTTTGGCTACTCCAATGTTTACACCGTGGATGTGCCTTGAAACAAAACTCCCACGATGGAAAACAGAGGTTGTGTGATGGGATTTTCATGGCGCCCCAACCTGCAGGGACCTGCAGACTCCCTCGTGTTAAAAACGAAGAATAACCCCTGCTATTACTCCTGTTGTAAAATGTCTTTGAAGAGAAGTGCCTTGCGTCTGAACCTTTTGTTAAAGAACATGTTGATGTAAATGTTCATTTACCTCAGATGTTTACAGAACAGTTACTGAATAAACTTTTTGTACCATAACTGTCATAGTTAGCGTTTTCTTTTTGGATTATTTATTTTTCCATATTTGTGGTCCACAATCCAAAACTATTTGACCAATTTATCATGCTCATTTTGCAAAACCATTCGCTACACACCTCTCAACTACTTGTCCAATCATAGCTTAAAGGCAGAGGTGTGGTGCTTTTTGTTCAAGTACCGGAATGCTCGTATGTTTCTGTAAGTTATTCATAACAAAAAGCTGCTTTGTGACTGAATGACGCGCCAGCCTGAACCAGTGATATTTTCTTGTAAACTGGCCAAAAATTGCCCAACCAATAACCAACACGGTGCGGCGTACACACAACAAAAATCTATCTCAAGCTTATAGACTAAGGCTTGGAAAACATAGCTATAGCTAGCTTTTATTTCCTGGAGGCATTGTGGATGTAGCACACGTTAGACAAGTTTAATAGGGTAGCTTTATCGTGTTTGGACCTTTTAATTTGTTTCATTGGCGCTCTCTCATGACAGTTAGGTTTGATCTTCTGCATTTATACAGGGCCTTTCAAATCTACTGACCCCTCAAAGCGCTTTACAACACTTCATACACACAACACTCATTCACACACAGTATGGTGATGCCTTCGGGGGCAATTTGAGGTTCAGTATCTTGCCCAAGGACACTTCGACTGCAGGGGTAGGGGATCGAAATACCGATCAGAGGATCTGAGGACAGCTCTACTTCCTGAGCCACGGCCCGCCCCTCAAACCCCCCTCCCCTTGACCTCAAACTTGGTCCCTAACAGTCATACATTCCCTCTTAAGTCAGTTATGTTAAGAAATAATGTCTTAAATATGCTGCTGATTAGCAATTCGTAGAACCAAAATGACATGAAATAAATAGAGTGCATGTTATTCATTTTAGCATAAATGTAGGTCCACATAATATTAAGCTTGTGTGTGTGTGTGTGTGTGTGTGTGTGTGTGTGTGTGTGTGTGTGTGTGTGTGTGTGTGTGTGTGAGT
>JBBPCS010000878.1:3407292-3440974 GCA_037974645.1 Hollardia meadi
GGGTCTCTGTATATTAATAATTAATAACTAAATAAATAAAGAGTGTGGTCTAGACCTACTCTACATGTTAAGTGTCACGAGATAACTTTGGTGTGAATTAGCGCTATACAAATAAAATTTGATTTGATTTGATTTATGGGTGAATTTGAACTTATGACCTTCTGAAATCCTGGTTACGGCCCTGATTTTATGTTACATCCTGAACTGGACAACTACAATGAACCTGTAGTGTTACACGTTCACAAAAGAAGACGCATTGTAGGCAAAGACGTCTGTCTCATTTGACATTTCTGACGGTCCACAGGTTTGTTTTTGTCCTCTTAAGACTTCTTTTTCTTCTCCTTTTCCACAGGTACAGGGAAGTGTGGGGCGTCTGCAACAGAGAGAGTATTGTATCCAGTCAGAAACAACAGTAACAGTATACATGAGTGAGTTCAGATTTCTATTGGAAATACTTCTAAAGTTTAAAATGTGCAGGGTTTTTACAGAAAGGGTAAATTATGTTACGTGAACAAACCTTTTAGGATGGTTATCTCTGCATGCAGTTGCACAGTGAACTGTACAGCCGAGAAAAATGAGGAAACTCCCCACTAGGCCAAGGTACAGGGCTGGTCCAATTTCATATCTGAGGAGACAGCAGTTAAACATGGCTACTGTCTTGCCTTTTCTCACATCTACCTACTAGCGAGGGTTATTCACAGACAACATATTACCTCAGCTTTGATGGATCTGCTTTGCTGTGTAAAAAAGCTGCAACCACTTTGTTTATGTATAAACAATAAGCTGCCATGACTGATACGCCTGCATGAAGGAAAGCCAATGACACATGGGGGGGAAAAAACAAGACGAACCAGTAGGCAGATGTTCGGAGAAGCTGCTTTCACGACCGCTGAGGATTTGTAAATGTAAACAAGTCATACTCACAGCCGAGCAGATGGATAGCAGAGGCTTTTATTAACATACTGTTGTTGCTTCTCTGGTCTCCACCGATGTGTGCGCACTCGAGTCCGAAAAATGTGAGCACAGTGCCACCCAAGCCGAGGTACAGGCCGATTATCGGGAGCCCCCTGACTGCCTGGATGTGTGCTGATTACAGACAAACACACGTCTGGGTCATAAATTCATTTAATCATGGCTAAAATGACCTGTGACTGGCTTCTGTGAGCACTGTGTAAGCAGAACCAAAGGAAATCAATGATTATTTGTCAATGTACCCACATTTGACTTTCCACAGCACCCCGAAGTCTACACAGTTCACCAGAGCAGTGGAATCTTCATAGCGGTCTTTCCACAGGTCAGACCAGTACCAGGCTGTCACCACTACAGAGGAGCCCCCCTGACCCCCCAGCTGGGCCACCCTCAAGTGAGAAAATACATAAAATGAATAATACATGAGTTTTGCCACTCATTTACATTTTCTATTCCACTTTATTATGCATTTTTGCCTATCACCAGTGATCCTATAACACATAATGATGAAGAGTAGTACTACAAGGGTACATTGTATGACATATTCAGCTCCGTAAAGGGGCAGGGGACTCGCAAGAGACGGATTAAACAGTGGTCTAAATGGAAGCAGCAGAGACTGAAATATTCTGGCATTAATTAGTGAGCTTGTGAGGTGGTGGTAGACAGATTCTATTCCCTTTGGACAGAGCCAGGCCAGCTGTTTCTCCCTGTTGCCAATACATATGCTAAGCTACGCTAACCAGTCTCATTTCTGTAGTTTCATATTTACCAGACAGATATGAGAGGGATGTTGTTCTTCTCATCTAACTCCAGAAAGCAGATAAGTGTGGCATGACGAGTGATTTTAATTTGTACTATCATCAAGTGTAATCAGCAAAAACTAAGCTTTCCTTTAATGACAGTAAATTTTACTCTGTATTATAACTGATAAAACTGTGCAAACATGGACATTTTTATTAAATATTTAGAAGAAATAAATATCCCAGCAATTAAGAAGTCCTTCAATTTATACAGTTGAATGATTTTATTTTGAAATAATTTGTAAGTGGTTTCCAGCAAAATTTATTATCTATAATTCCTGACAAAAAATAAATTTATTTTGTCAATTTCAACATCATTTATCTTAAACTTGTAACTTTTTAAATTTGTTACACAATTGCCAGAGATGATGAAATTAGTCGTACGTCATTTCAAACATCCAAAAGTTGTTTCGGATTCTTACCACAACAACATATAATTTATCATCTGCAAATTAGGAGAGAGTGAAGAAAAAGGGAAACAGGAGCACACGGTTTTGATGACTCTGACACATTTTTGATGTTAGTAATCAGTTATTTTCATGACATTTCCCAGATTCTTAGATTTATTTTGTATTTTTTTTAAGGCTATTATCCTCACAGCATACCTCCAGTGGTCCATAGCAAGGGTGCAGCCCACAAAGCCCCAGCCCAGAATGCAGAGCAGCAGGCCCAGGATCTGAGTCAGTCTCTGCCGCATCCCTTCAGTCTAGGAAATAGAACACCCTTCAAATTGGTACTGAGATGTTTCCCTTGTGTTTTAAATGTGTCTCCAATTCTGCATTTGTAAAGTTAGCAGTCTAATGTTGCTAATAGTTAGATAACTTCAATTCAACTGGAAAAGAAGCCGTCCTACCTTGTAAAGTAGCCCAGCAGTAATTTGAAAAAAAAAAATAGAAGCCACAAGCTTCACATCAAAGCTGAAAAGTCGAAGTCCAGACAGTGTTGACTGTCAACCAAACCTGATTAACCTGGTGGAGTTTTATTTGTTGTCTATAAAGCTACACAAAGGCTGACAGTTCTATTAGAACTGGATGTTTGCTTTAGTATTATGTTATATTGAATGTATTGTATATTGTGTGAATAGTGAGGGCACTTTTTTTAACACATAGATGATAAATATCAGCAAGAACTGTACACAAATCAATTCAGTGAAAAAGATTTTTTAAAACAAGACAGTTTTTATTAAAAACAAAACATAAAACTGAAATTTCTTTCACAGATTCATAAATCGTATAGAAAAGTATCAGAACTTCTGTCACATTTATTAACATTTATACCTCACATAATTACTCACATTTATTCAAATATAGGAATTTTTAATGAACGGTGTAGTCTCACTCCTTGAACTGCCTGACAATGACGACACTGTCCGGCTGCTGCTGCTGCTCCTCGACTCAGACAAAGTTGATGCGCTGGATCCCGAAGACAGGCCGGACTCTGACCCCGACCCCGACCCTGACCTTGACCCCGCAGACCTATCAGACCTGGCGGTTCGCCCAGTTTTTGATGACTGCCCTGACTTTGCTGTGCGTCTAGAGTTGGATGTTCGTTCTGATCTTGAGGAAATGTCTGATACTTCTGAGCGCTCAGACTTGGACGACAACTCGGAAATGGAGGACACTTTGGTCTTGGAGGTGATCTCGGACACTGTGGACAGAGCTGTGGTGGACTTGTTTTGCTCGGGATCTGGTATTGGCTGGATCTTGATTATCCTGGAGAGAGACACACATTATTGTCAAAATGACAAGGGTGTTGAACCCCTCTTAAGTAAAAAGCTAGCAGAAATTAATTTTTAATTGCATATGAGCAGCTGTGGATATTCTAATCGCTCCATGTATGCAGGCATGTGAGCTCCAAAAAATGTTTTCAAATGTTTTAATTTTTCATATTTTATTCTTTTGGTCAAGTATTTACAGTAATTATGTTTTTTGGCATTTTTAAAGGTCCCATGCACACTTTTCCATTTTTCAAAAAATATGAATATGTTCAGTATAAATTGACCTGTACTATAGAATACCCTCCATGTGGTTTTGTAGCCATGGTGCTGTGGCTCTAGGTGTGGCAATGTTGGTCGGTTAGTCAGTCCATCACCTTGGTCCCAACTGGATGGACTGGTTGCACATCAGACATTTTGCAATATCTTAGCAGCAAACTCACAGGTGTATTAACAATTGCTGCATGCCAATTAGAAGAGGTCCTGCTGTTGTGCGCACTGAAATGTCACTATTACTAGAACACTTAATGGAACTGAGCCAGCATTAGTGTTATAAAGTCCACCTGTGTTTTCCTGCTGTGACAAGTCAATAACTGCAATAACTTTGGTGATCCTCTGGCTGTTCCTTTACCAGGTAAAAATTTTTATTTGTCCAATACTTCGGTTTATGGCCAAATCACTGCAAAACATTCTCATGAGTCTCAGCTGTTCTTTGCGTTTAGAGCAAAGTAACTTAAGTGGTGCTGGTAGGTGGATTATGTTACCTTTGGACTGAATCAGGCTAGCTGTTTCGTCCTGTTTGAAATCTTTATGCTAAGCTATGCTAGTTTGTTGATCGCTCTAGCTTTATATTTAGAATATAGAAATGAGAGTGTTATCAGTCTTATCTAACTCTCAGCAAGAAAGCGAATGTATTTCCCAAAATGTATTCCTTTAAGTATAAGTGGTGACTGGTAGCCTAGATGAAGTTAACAATAAACCCAGACGTGATCACTAATTTCTCTGTTGTGTGATCGAAACCTCACCTTACCAGGTTATGTTAATGCCTCTTTCACTCTATTAGCAGCATGATGTCTTAAAAACTTTACATTAAGTTTGCTGGACAGACAGGTTTGGGAAAGAAAAAACACACCTCTGTTTGATTACACCACTGGCTTTAGGGTTATATATTACATGGTGCGAGGGAGTGCACCCACAATGAGCATCTGTGCACTGCTTATTACTCTGAGATCACGGGGATCTGGTATTTATTGAGGGAGTGGAAAATGGAGTCATTCATTGACTTCCTCTGACATGTTACAACAGCAACAACCTGTGTCTGTACTCACGTGTCCTCTCCTCCACAGAGTGGTTTACACACCGACCATAGGTAGAAGAAACCACCAGTTGTGTGAAAGGCTGAGCCGACCCAGCCCAGGAACAGCGGGGTGCCAAGGTCATATCTGTTGGTGTTAAAGCAGAGAGACTGTGAGGGTAATGTTTAAAGATTTATGTTTTATTAAAGTCTTAAAGTCATTTTTCAGGTTAAATAGTTACATTTACACCTGGTTACTCACTTAAGTCCATCAAAGTCAGGGTTGAAGTATTCTACTGAGACATACTGTGCATAAACAGCATACCCAGATGTGGACAGCACACCTGAAGGAAAAATATACAGAGGTAATGGCATTTGTGGCTTTTAATTATTAATGTAAATGCTAATTTTATGTTCACCATCTTGGTGTGTGTTCGCATGGTTACATTTGCTGATTACGTTGTAAATACAATACAATGCAATATTTTTTCAAGTTTTAAAATACCCTGTAGTATATAGCCACACTTGAAATAGCCTATGAATTTCTCCATTTGCACCATTAAAGCACAATATTAAAGATTAAAGAAGTAAATGGACATTAAATATCACAATCTCTACTATTCGCCTGAAAAGTCGATTCAAGTTAATCACAGTGTAAAATCAACAACTTGCCCACCTCTAACTGAGGGTAATGTAATTAGTTTTGCAGGTATTTGGTTAGAAATAGCCTAATGGAATGTTAAAAGTTTGATCTGATAATGGCAGTAGAAGTTCAGTTTAATTAGGTCCAGTCAGACCGAGTGTGAATTTGCCACCACTAGAGCCATGCTGGGCTCTTTCCCCAGATCTGAATTTTTGTTATAAACTTCAGAAAAATGTTATATTATGTATTAATTTAAGTGCAGAACTATACACATAAATTTCCATAACCGAATTAGCAAAATGATTTGGTGTGTATACTTTTATCACACAGATTCTTAAAAACCAACAAGGAAAGTTACCAAAAAAATCTGTTCCAAAAAGACCAGCATAAATAAACAGAAATTATATGGACATTGGCATCCTCTATAATAATTAAAAACTACTATTTCCGTGTCACACAGAGGCCTGATTGTCTAAAATAAATAATAAAGTGGTTTAATCATGGGGCTTTTTACATGCACAGGTTGTATATACATCTGCTGACTGTCCTCTTATTAAAACGATACATTACCGCTGATTATGTGGCACCATCCACCAGTGTAGATCTTCTTGTACTTTGACCGGTCTTTACCCCCGATGAAGGTGCACTCCATACCCATCAGACTGAGCACAAACCCCAGCATACCCAGGGAAAGAGCTGACATCAGGAGGCCTCGCACTATCTGGATAGAGCCTGGAGTCATATAGCAAGATACAAATAGACATTAATGAGAGTCTAGATGTCAGTGGAGCTCCTGTCCGAATAGTTGAGACACTGTGTTCGTTGGATAACGTGGGCAATGTGCTACCTACCCTCCACAGACCAGAGCACAGGGTAGTCGTAACAGTTGCTGACAGCAGTTGAGTCTGTAAAACAGGATCTCCACAGGCTGGACCAGTACCAGGCCACCTTGATGATGGAGGAGCCCCCCATGCCCCCTATTGAGGTGATCTTCCAGCCTTCCATGGCCATGGTGCAGGCGATGAAGATCCAGCCCAAAACTGTCATCAGGAAACCCCAGATCTGGACTACACGAATCTGCATCTTGGGGGCGTGAGTCGATCTCCTATCTAGTTAATATTTTTAATCATTCATCCACAATGCGATTTTGATGCTATCGTCTTCAAGTGGCAGTCCCCTACTCATTAAAAAGATGTTTACATCCTGAAGTGAAAGTCTCCTTTACATCCAAATTCAAACAGATGTCAAAGTGGCCTCCAGCTCAGCTGCTCTCAGCTGAGAGGATGAGTGCATCACCGCTACAAATCAGGGGATGTGCTGTTGTTGTCCGGGTATTATTGCACGTGTGGGTGAGAGACAACATTCACTCAGGTTCCCATGGGCTTCAGCTGAGTGTGCTCACCTAAGCATTTATCTCGAATTACCACTTCATGCCCACATTGGCCTGACCTGGACCTTCCTTTTAACAATTTAAAGAAGGAAGATGTATTTATAGCATCAGCCCATATATCATACATACTGTAGTTTCCTTAAATGATTTCACTCTTAAATACTGTGGATATTAGTAAATAATCTTGCAATTACTGTCGCTGTAAATTCAGTTAGTGCCCCATAACAGAGCCAAATTGATAGTCAAATATCCTGAAAACTTGTAGAACCTTAGGGGGTAAAAACGGAATTTGAATAAATGCCTAATGAAAGGAGTATTCCATCAATCTTTATTGCACTTACAATATGGAAACTGACAGAATAAGCCCGACATCATCTGGGTTATTGTCTCACGTTATCAGTGAAAGGGAAGTTAGAAGTCTTTAGCTTCAGTAATGTGACGTACACAGTAAAAAAAAGTAGTTGTGGCTTTGCAAATACATCACAATACGGAGATGTAATGAGTTATGGAGCTGTAGATGATTGTTTGCCTCCACCCACACCTCCAACACTTCCTTTGTTAAACCAGGAGGTAGAGGATAAGGAGAGATTGATGAATTAGCGCATACTCATGTTCTTTTGGAAATGTAAACAAAGATTTTGCTGACATCCAAACACACAACTCCAAACGGTCAAGTGGGGCTATTATATGATGGGTGTGCAGCTAGTTGCCCTAAATCATGTTCAATTGGATTCCTTTATGTGCACGGTCCAAAGTACAAGATGAGTTGTCAAAAATATTTTGGATTTTACATAAAAATATCTTTAACAAGAGATAAGTGGACAATTAAGACTAGAACTTGGAAAATGCTTTGTCCATTTCACTGTCTTTAAACACACAATACATTACACCACTGTTTTCACAGGGTGAATAGTCCTCCTTGTGACAAGTAAACTGAACCTATTGTGTAAAATTGCCCCTTTAAATTAATAAATGTCTGGAGCACTTAAAATTAATTGATAAATCACAAAAAAATTCTCAGTTCACATGTAGATATTACATCCTTTTTTCAGATGTTAGTGTAAATGAAATAGATGTACAATTAAAACACATTGCTTGAAATGTGACCGAAAACAGTGTATTAATGATTTTTATTAATTTTCCATCAAACATATAATAACTGCTATGATCTAAGCATCATCCTTGAGGTTGCCTCAGGCTTTAAGCTGCTTGTTATTAGTAATTTTACCAAGACCTCGCTGTGCTGTAGGTCTCATAATTTCAGCATAACGTCTTTGTGCTGTTATAATTAGAGTTAAATCTGAGGTAATGAGAGTTAGGGGGAGTGATGACTGTCTGGCGGGGATGAAAGAGCTCCTCTTTGTTTCTAAGTCCTCTTGGCTTATAAGAGAAGTTATTGGTAGTGGTAGAGAGATATTGGAAATGGTGGGCCACTAGGTAGCCTTAATTTGTTTTGTGAGGCTGGATTTAATTAGCTTTAATTAATATGACACTACTAAAAAAATGAACAAAGAAATGCTTATGTGACCTGAGCTGACCAAGTTTTAAAGAAGCTGCAGCAACAGCCAAGAAAACATAACAGGAAAAAAACTCAAAAACTCATTAAATCTCAAAAGACACAATTTCAAATGTTTCATATTGTGACGTTTTCTCAGATCTGTGAACCGCTAAACGTGCATTAATACTGCTCTCTGGTGGAGTGATTGCTGCAATGGGTGGAGGCACACATCATAGTTCCCTCAGCTGCTGCTAAGACCATTTTCCCATAGACGGACATAAGTAGTTCCCAACCTTTTTTGCTTGTGACCCTTTAATACAAATCAGTGTCTTCTTACAACACCTCATCATGTTTTATTAGAATACTTACTAAGGCAAGTACTCACTCATTTTCTTTTTACACTTTGGTTTTTATTAAATAATTTGACAACAGTTCACAGTGCAGTGTTTAAGATGTTGGGTCTCATTCCCAGGTCTTCAAATACAGATGCATTGGGTTTGGTTTGGGTTGGCTATAGGTCAGGCCGGCCACCAACCCAAAACCTCAGTATTTGACATCCCATGAATGAGACTCAACAATCAGCTATCTTACAAATTGCACCTTTAATGACTTTGGTGATCCAGACAGTTCGTCTGGAGCTCAGCAGGTTGACATCTGCGGTTTTGAATTAAATGCCTCGACTGTTGGAAACTAAGATGAAAACATGCTAAGAGCAGGCTGCAGACTCTGTGGGAATAGAAAACTATACAGTATTTCACAAGAAAAAAAAGCAAAGATTAGAGAATAGTCAGAAATATAAACATAACTTAGTGTAGCATAATTTATTTTTTTCTTATTTACTATCCAGGTAATCATCATACAACTCCTTAGATTAATCTTTTGACCCCTTTTGAGGTTTGTCTGGGTTAGCTGCTCTTCAAGAGGAACACATTGTAAAGTTGCTGCACAGTTTATATCATCAAATTTTACAGGTTGGATCTTCCAAGAATTTCAGAATAATCACATAATCGATCGTAGTGATGCTTTAAAGATTATTGAATTGTTCTCAGTACTTGCTTTGAGATCTTAACTTTTAACCAACAACAACTAACTATTAACAATTGTGGCCATGCACATATTTTGAAATTTTCTGTAAAAAGAAAATAATTTAAAATGTATAAGCTAGAAAGAGTTTCATGCATTACATTTGCAGTTTTAACATCCCTATATTTATTGCAGACATTAGACCATACAATTACACCATTATAACAGAGAGCATTGTGCCGAGCCCAAGACACCTGACACTTGTTTACGGATGCAAGGCGCCGGAAAGCACTGCTCAACTGCTCTCTGCCAGCTGGTTCAAGTATCCAACCTCTAGGCCAAGAGGTTTTGTGTAGCCTGGGGTTCCTATTGATAATAATTCCTAGGTGGAGATGGATGGGTGATAGAAGGGAAAACCTCCGGTCGAGCCTCCAGCTATGCATAGCCATGTCTGGGGTCAGACATGACCTAGTGACCCATGGAGGTCACATCAGTCTTGGCCAAGAAAACTAGACAGGCCTTCATATGATCCATCTTTCTGTTTGAGAAATATTATCTGATGCAACTTTCAACTAAATGCTGTCCTCTACGTCCTTGACAAGATTAACTAGAGTTGCATCATAGCTACCCTGGTTTGAAAAACGAATCTAGTCACTTTAACTTTCACTCTACTTTTTAAAACAATATTTGATCACATTTACTGTTACCTTTTGTTTAAAAATCCAATAATTTTACATGATTTATAACATAAAAAATATTCATCATATTCATATAAAGGAAGCTCTAACATTAGGCTCACACAAAAGGTGCACTTGCTATCTGTGTGACATCCTCTAGTTTTAATGGAAAAAAAATACTAGAAAATTCTTTAAAATCTATTACAGACTCCTTTAAATATTGATGTCCAATTGGTTTTTGACTCTTGAATTATAAAATAGAGATTTAATAAGTGTCTAGTCTATGTGAGACAGGCAAGGAAGGCCAGCTTGTTGAAGGTGACCGGAGAGTTTGAACAGTGTTTTGTGCCAAATCAAATTTCCTGCCCTAAAAGAATACCAAGCTTATCTTTTGCAAAAGGGCCAATGACAGAAATGTCCCAAAAAGCAGACATATTTTAAGAGAAATCTGGCCACTTAAAACCAATAAAATATGTAAACTATCAATTGAATTACACTTTTATAGAGTTTACAGAAGGTCAGTTTCTGGTGTCATAAACTTTTATGATAAATTCTACAATCAAGTCACGTAACAACAGTCCAATTTCACACATAGGCATTTCTTCCAAACTGTCTCGATGGCATTCCTGGTTCCTTGTGAAGGCTGTTGACTGTCTTGCAGTGCTTGTTACGTGCTGTCACAAATGATGCAGCTCCACTGTAGGAGTATTCAGCTCTGCAAAAAGAAAAAAAAGACAAACAAAGACCTCAAATCCCTACTGTAGTTTGGCATGTGACGTGAGTAGTACAGCAAGAACTAAGAACTGATTTATAGCTACACCAAACTTTCATTTTTTGGTTGATTGACGTGACAATAGTGAAACAAAGTAAATTTTGTTTTGGTACCGTTCATACACCTAGGTTGCATGTAAACAGATTTGGTTGCTCCATATATTAGTAATTTTGTTGAAAGAGCTTACATTATCAACATTCCCTTTGCAATGTTATGTCTTCATAATAAGCTCAGTAGCAAGGCCAGCATAAAAGGCTACATTATAAGCCAGTTGTTGTTGTTGTTGTTAGCCATAACTCGCTTGGTAGTTTTGAGCTAGGTGCGCGTGCTTCAGTAACAAGGCTTCATTTGGCTCGCCTCAGCTTCATCTAGCTTCACCTCTTTGCCCATTTTTGGATTACCCGGGTGTCAGGCAGAGTCAGGCACTGCCGAGATGGTGATAGCCGGAGCCACCCACATTGAGCTTTATATACGACTCTTCAGAAACCTATGGGTGACATCTGGCTCTGTCCCCTTTTTATAATACAGTCTATGATGGGTGTCCTCAGTCAAGGTGACTTTCACTGCAATGGGTCCTTATTACTCGGCTGCAACAAAGGAAACATTCAGCCGTCAACGGCCAAAATACTAATCAAAACAATAATCATACAATTTGCCTGGTAGGTTCAATCATTATGAGACAAGATGTTGAGAGCGTTCACTGAATGCTTTCGACTGTAACAAGCTGTTCATTGCAGTTAAAGTAATTACTTAAATTGCCAAATTGAGTTAGCAACTCAGTACAGGCTAAAGTCTGTCCAAATCAGATTTCTTCTGAGCTCATAATGACAGATCTGGGATCACATTGTTATCATCCAGCATGTCAGAAAAATCAAGCAACTCGCCTGATACTGAAGCCTTCAGACAGGGAGAGACAGAAGATAAGTCCCCCGAGGATACACAGCACAGATCCAGCCCAGCCGATGAAGAGAGCTGCTCCCAGTTCAAACCTTGGGGGTGTTGAAGTGAAAAACGAAAAGGAATTTAAAACTGGTATTCCTTTCATCTGATTTTGGTTTTGTTCTATTGTCAAACGTTTCTTTTAATCTTGAATACTTACTTCTGGGCGACAAAGAGGGGGTCAAAGAAGTTAGTTGTGATTCTGTGAGCATATATGGAACATGCAGTCATGGAACAGAGGCCTGTGAAGAAAAATAAGAGGATTTCTACTGAAAAATTCTGACTGAAATTAAAGCTGAAAGAGCTCAAATGTAATTCAGCTGTACACCAATTTATTCCAAAATTGGACAGATTCCTAAACTGCAGCTCAAAAATCCAGACATGGAGAAATAAGCAGCATCAGGGAAGCAGCATGGGTTTTACCATTGAGAATGAAGTGGAAGCCTGAGAGGACGGTCAGACGAGCCTTGGTGGTCTCTGAGCCTCCGATTTTTGTGCACTTCATTCCTATCAAGGCGAGGATGGCACCAAAGAAACCCAGACATACGGAGGTGATCATCAGACCCCGACACACCTGGATATAGGCTTCATGACAGAAGAGTAACTTAGAGGAGTGTCATTTAAACTTGTGGTCACCAAAGTTTGCCTCTCATAGTGAGAGAGGCAAAGGCAGCAGTTTTAAGCAAAAGAGTTGTAATAAACCCCCTGTACTCTACCCACCCAGCAACAAATGGAAGGTTTTTTTTGAAGATATTTTTGTCAGGAGTTGGAGGAAAAACAGAGCATAAAGGATAGTAAATATTGGATTCACATTCATCAGGTGGACACATCATTCCAAATTAATGCTAATGTTGCCTCATCCAGAGACAACAGGTGTTTTTGAGCATCTGGATAGTCACAGGTGCACAGTTCCTAAGAAACACGCAAAAATATAGATTTCTGTCTCTGCTCTCTGACCTCAAGAAGACAAAATCATACACTACTACAGTCATCTCAGAACTCACCATCCAGAGCCAGCATTGAAGGAAAGTCCTTGCAGTTGGACACACCGGTGGAATCAGTCACGCATGTTTTCCACAGGTTGGACCAGAATGTAGCTGTGGTGATGACCGTCCCGTCCACAGAGGACACCTTCCAGTAGTCTGTAGGCAGGGTGGACGACACCAGGATCCACCCCGAGATGGTCAGGAGAAAGGCAACAATCTCTGTTGCCATGTTGCCCATTTTTCCTGTGGCTTGGAGGTCCGGGACTGGGACAGGACAGAGATCTTTCCCTCAGGAGTGACACAAAGAAGGTGGGAGGGTCGGTCCAGGACAGGTGCGTCACCAGAATTTTGCCTCTCCTTCACCTGTTCAGCCAAGCATCTGTGCCTGAGAACCATTACTTTTAAGTGCATATCATTCACTGACGCACAATCATTTGTAGTGTATTGTGTTAGTGAGAGGGGTGCACACACTAGTCATCACTCCACACTGTGTGCAAGGGGATCTGCAGGGGGAGGAAGTCTTTAATTGAAAGGATCTGAAAAGTCTTTGACAGAGAAGGAACACAAGATGAGGAACACAGACAGGAGAGATTTGTATGGTGAAGGAATAAATAATGTTTTTTGCATTCTTTTTTCATTTCAGTACATTTCATAACGTTTCTGTGCACCTTACCACAAGGCTGCACCAGAATTTAGCAATCCAGCTGGCCTACTTCAAGTCCTGATTTTAGCAGCAGCACTAAATAAAGGCAATGCAACTAGGTACAGTATGATTTTATACTGGTTTTACAGCATTATAGCTCCATCAAGTGGCAGAAAGGAGAGAATGTTGAACTAAAATGATTTCCTCAGTTCTCTGCTTCTGAATACTGTATTAGTGGCTGTAATTATATTTTAGTGCAATGCTTCCCAACCTTTATTGGCATGTGTAACCATGACGCCCTAACAGGTGAGCTCATGTACCGCTTCATAGACACGACACGTCATGTGTTAAAATTGATTGATTTTAAACTGGATCATATTTAAGACTATTACTTATATAAAAGTGGAAAAATAGTTTTTTCATAGACATAGGATCCTGGGGATTTTACTAACCAAGATAGCGATGTGTCTCTAGGAATGTTGTCTGTCCTTCAGAATGATATACTGTATCTCAGCAAATGTTGGATGGATTGCTGGACAGTTTTGTGATTATTTATCCTCTCATCTTTTCATCTTAAAGTAATGACATTTTCGTCAGGCTCAGTTGTACTTTGTGTTTACTGCTAATCAGAAACTGGTGCAACGTGATCTCATGTCTTAAAATCATCCTCACACCACTATTTGCAGTAGTGGAAGAAGCTGACGGGCCATTAGTGACCTGGGAACACCTAGCCAGTGTTCACGGTTACTTAAACGCCCTGCCCAGATGTCCACGTGCGGTCCTGTAAGCCTGCACCACGTGCTCCCTTCATTTGCTTTGCTTTATTTTTTGATTGAACGTGCAACATGCACCACATATTGATCACAGTAATTTAATAAACGTCATTCTGATATTGTTTAACCCCACGTACATCTCCTTTCTTTGTTGCAGCCTGCTTTTTGTCAAATCTAAACCTGAAATAAAGTACCGTGTAACCACGCAAATGTACATTCACACTACAATCTAGCGAAGCAGCAGTACACTAGCATGAAATGGAAATATAAGTAGGCCTAAAAATAGTAGCCTTCTTTTTGTAAATGCAGCATTTTTGTAAATGTATTAAGTTATTTGGTTCTTGCTTTACTTTTTTTGTGATACAAATGCTCCCCTTCCCCCCACATACGACACACTAACACCATTTCTTACTGTTAATTTGTGTGTTATCCGTGTGTTTTTATCTAATTCTTTATCAGTGTTGCGATATTGTGTTCTCTGCTGGTGCCCTTGGTTGTCTTAACCGCACACTTTGTGATTTAGTTGACACGGCTTGACTGTGAGATAGGATTTAATTTAATGCTGTAATTATCATCAACAGTGAGATGACCAGAAGCAAACCAGAGAAGCCAAAGTAAAAACTACTCCCGTGGGCTGATTTACTGATATGACCACATTTAGAAGAGAGGCTAGCTAATTACAGACGGAGTGGCTTCCTCTGTGCCCTGTCTCAAATCACTACAGGCTGTTTGGCTCTACAGGTTAATAACAGGACTGACCTGAATGAACAATGTTTTAAATGTGGAGGAGGGAGCGGATCATGGTGGAGAGAAAGGGCAACGTGGGACAGGAAGGTGAGTCAGAGGAAAAATGTAACTGTGAAAGAAATTAACACATTAATTTACAAAAGGCAAATGTGAAAGCATAACCAATACTCTGAGCAGAATGAGGCACTAATTTGTTAAATGTCTAATCTTGTGCTGAAAAACCGAGTGCAGTGTTGTGAGTCACCTTCTATCGCCGAGCTTTTTCAAGGATTAGATCTAATCTGTTTTTGTAGAGAGAGGGGGATTCTGGGTTAAAGATTTTCTGAGAACATTTCCAGACTCTATTGTGCTTTAGTTGCCCCCACTGACCCTGAATATGGGATAGTTTCTGTGGTCAGTAAATGGGTACAGATAGTCTTCCCATAAACCCAGCTGCTTTACTGTCAGCAAACGACGGTGTGAAGGTGGTGAGAGCTTTGTTACCTAAATCTCTAGATAGTTGAAGCCTTGATGGCATGTTTCCCTGGCTGCTGTTGCTGAGCAATCTCAGAGGGGGCTCTAATTCTGTAAGCCTCCTATGAAAGGAAAGCAGCTGGAACAGGTTATCTATGTTAACCTGTTGATGACACCCCATTTAGAACATGAATATGCAAACTGATGATCTTAACCTTTCCATTTGCTGGGAAATCACTAATTGTGATGCAGGACATAAGCTGATTTTTTTAAATTTAAAATGAGGTTTATTTGAAACTTAGTTGTCAATGTTAAATATTTAAAAAGAAAATGGTGCTTTGATGTTGAGTAAGATGGTAAGTAATAGTTTGTTGGCAAAAAAGAGCTTTATAACATAAGTTAATAAAACTAAACAAATATTCTGCAGTTTTTTAAAATCTTATTTAATCAGTGATTATTGATGAGTTTCACACAGACAATATAAGACAGATAACACAAAATGTTCCATCAGAATTAAAAAGAAACTGATTATAAAAGTTTCTAATGCAATCATCCTTGAAACCTGAATGGCCCCTTAAAACAAACAAAAAGTTGTTTAAAACCATATAAATAAATTGGACCCATTTAAAGCAAAAACTTAATGAGACAATGTCCGCAACTTTATTCTAGACTCAAATATTTCAACAATTACTGGATAAAATGTATATTTGTGGTCCCCAGAGGTCAAAGCCTGATAACTTGTTTTAGCCTTTAAATTTTCTACTATACTATTTACTAAACGATTAATGACTCTTTGCATAAATCTTGTGAACTGTAACTGAAATGAAAGAAAGTGGAGATGTCTTCATTCTTCATGCTCACTGAAGGGAGAAAAGAACCTGGAAATATGTGAGGGAAAACTAGGCCTATCACACGGCTGGAGTAGCATGGGAAAGGAGTGTTGATCCTCTGCAGATGAATGTTATTGGGCTGAACTCAGCTGCTTGAAATAATCTCCTGCTGGCTTTTCTCCTCAGCCTTTTTCCCAGTGGGTGCTAGCTAAACATCAACAGGAGGATAACATGCGAGGTGTGAGGGCCATGGAGACTCTGGTCTGTTATCATTAGATCGTCAGTGTCAGGATAATAATTTACCCTGCTTACATGTGACTGTATTTCTTTGAAAGTTTCCTTGAATATTGAAAGGCGAGAAGGACGGTGAAGGGAGTTCAGTGGGGGGAGGGGAGCAGGGAGTCTTTCTGCACTCTCCCAGGTCTTTTATTTCAGTTCAGGAAACACCTGCACTGTGTCAGAGGGCATCTGTCATCCACAGCCTGCTCTTTATTTATAGGATATCCTGTGTGTGTGTGTGTGTCTGTGTGTATATGCATGCACGCACATCACGTGTCGCTGTGTGCTTGTACAAGGGACAAAAAAGGCAGTGAGACAGCAAGCAAGCAAAAATCAGCTTGATGAGAATTTTTACTCTGTTTGCCTTTTCACATGGACTATAATTAGAAAATCCCCCATCTCTCCCAAATTGCTTTAACGTCGTACACACAGTAGGATTGGCACACCACATTTCGTCTCATGAAAAGTCACATGAATTCCTGTCATGACATAAAGTCAGACTACATGACTGGACAAGTTCAAAATTCTGTGTGTGTGACAGACAGATATAGGGAACTGGAGATCTTGCTGAGTAATGCTGTTGCAGGTCACATGCACAGAAAGTTTATTTGAACACCCTTCACCCGTTTTAAATACACTAATCTTTGAGAAAACTATGATCTTACCCTGATAATATATTTTTGAATGACGATGGCGACTTGACTCCCTGGCTTCCAAAATTACAACACAGTAATTTAACATTAACATTTTGTAAATAATCTATATAACATTGAAAATTGTGTTAAAAGTGGATTTATGTTAAATTATAATTTTAATTGTGGCTGTAAATGTAGCTCCATCCTGACTGTACACCCAGCCGACGCTTCTCTCACGTTTTTCAAACAATATATCAAGGTAATGTAAATATGACTCAAATTGGTTTTTGCGGAAACGCGTCAATATTCTGAGCCAATCGTGTGAACGATACCATACACAGTCAATAGCCTGGGTCAGATGTCAGCCAATCAGAAGTGTTCGGGGCGGGACCATCAAGGTGACTTTTTTTTCTTTTCTTTTTTTTGTATGTGTGTCTTAAAAAACATCAAGCTCGTACGGCTGAAATCAGGATCACGTAACACGCTGGGGGTGTCGACCTCTGTAATGTTTCTGCTACGCAGTCACGCTACTTAGCCTGGAGCAGCGATTTCCTGAAGAGGAGAAAGTTGAAGGGAAATAAGCGTGTAAGTGCGGACTACCATGGAAGAAGTCCGCAAAGGTGCCAAGACAAACCCGGCAGCGACGGCGGGCTTTTTGTCCAAGATATTTTTCTGGTAAGTCGACAAAACGCAGCGGGTGGTAAACCCTGTTAGCTACAGTTAGCGGGGGATTTAAACGTGCCAAACACGTTCAGACAATATGATAGTTCTTATATTAAATGTTAATTTTTCTTCATGCCAGAAAGCAGAAGTGATTCTAGGAGTGGATTTTGTGCAGTGTATTAAATGTGTTGGCACATGATTCACAGTTGGGGAAAATAAGTTGTTGAGAAAAGACCTTGATAGTAAGTCAGAAAGATCCCCTGACATCATTCATTGCGTGTTTAGGGAGAGGTTCCTGTTGAATCATTTGCTCTGGTTACTCAATTCTAATTGGATAGTTGAACGTCTGCCAGGTCTCTCAAATACACAGATCACATCATACATTTAATATAAAGCACATCAGGTCATGAAGTACTGGGTCATAACACTTTCCACACTTCCTATTTAAAAAGCTCAAAACGACACCAAGTGGGCCTTTTGTTGACATTAATGCCAAATACACAGATCACATTGCTGTTGGCATCATACATGTAATATAAAGCACATCAGGTCATGAAGTTTTGGGTCATCACGTTTACCACACTTATATTTTAAAAAGCTTAAAACGACACAAAATGGGCCTGTTGTTCACATTAATGCATCTGACAAGTATTCACGGTTGTAATTGCATTTCATGGTTTTTAACACTGTTAAATAAATTGGATAAAATCATGAATTGATGCACTGTGCTCATCTGTCTCTGTCCAAACAAAAACAAATCTGATTATTTCTCCATCAGGTGGCTCACTCCTTTGTTCCGCACTGGTTACAAACGCAGGTTGGAGGAAGATGACATGTATGAAGTGCTTGCGGAGGACAGGTCGGAGAGACTGGGCCAGGATCTAAACGGGTACAGAGGCTTTCAAAATCAATACAAAACAGCAACTACATTTTCACTTGATTTAGTTGTATGGAGCCCCAATACATGGTATCAACAATTGGAACATGAATTCCAGGTATCATACAGGAATAGTAAACCCAAAACAAACAACTCAAGTAGATAGGGACTTATTTCAGAACGTAAACAACAATGTCACCCTCAGTCCCCCACTGTGGAAAAAATCAAAACGGTGTAAATAACTTTTTATTGGGATTGATGACCTGAATGGAGACATTTTATATTTGTTTGTTTGTTTGATTAGTTCTGCTGGGAGTTTTCCCCAAAAAACTATATCTTCCAACAGAAGATGGTCCTTATCCACAAACACTTTTTTTATTTCGTAAATGGGGAAAAATGAAATACTTCAGCAGAGTGACAATCCCTATTTGCAGATCTTATCTGTTGGTCACATACTCACACTCTTTCTCATCAGGCTCTTGGAAACTTAAAAGTGCCCACTGGAGTTTTCTTGCAAATAAACAGAAGTTGTTTATTTCTGTGTTGCTCAACAGCTTGTATCCTTGCGGTCTAACAAATGTGACAAAGCAGTTCCTTTAGTAAACCACTTGCAAAGCCATTTTAAAAAAAAAGTTTGAATCCAGCATCGATTATATCCAAGTTTATTACAATTATTATTAACTTTCCAGAGATTTTAAATCCTGTCTCGGAGAACAGTAAACCTCCGTTTTGCTGTCTGATAAACCTTAAAACATAATATTCTGTTCCTCAAACTAGACTAGCCAGATTTGAGTATTTTGTTGTCTAACTGGTAATGAAACAGTGCAGCCTCTTGTACTGGGGCTGGGCAATAAAACCATCTTAATAGGGGATCGTGATTAAAAGATTTACGTCAAATCATGATAAAGTTTTTGGACATTTTTTTTACTCAATACAGATGGAGCTAACAGCTTATTATACAGCAGAAATAAACATGACAACTGCCAGTCAGTTCATAGTGCAGTCCATATCTGCAATAAAAGAGACAGTATGATCAACTTATCAAACACCTGCTCAACAAGCGGAACACAAACTTAACAGAAATGCAACATCTTCGGCCACTCTGCCCCCAGTAACTTCCTAATCCACCCCTGGTTTGTTTTACACAGCTGCACATATGGAGCTTGTTATGCTAAAGGGCTGAAAGTGAACTAGCGTTATCCGCCACAGCTATTTGCACAGTTAAATGTTTACATTATGTTTATCTATATTTTATGTTAAATATATTCTAACGTTTAACGAATGAACCCTCTGGTTTCTTCAGGCTTCAGTCATTGTCGGGGTATCCTTCGACTGAGATTTAGTTTGCGAGAATTTGCAGTATCTGTTTACGATACTGTTTACACTCAACATGTTGCTGCAAAGTGGGGTCAATTTTTGATATTTCAAAAATCTGGCTGGATCGTTAGTGGAGGACAGTCTGAAGATGCTGTGTAGCAAGTTTTGCGTCAATTTAGCAAAAAAATGGAGGAGATGGGTTTGAAGAGTTTTTCTACTCCATCTGGCCTACATTTTGGTGAAAGTTGCAAAGTTGTAGCATGTAGGGTTGATTTGTTATGAATTTTAAAAGTTTTAAACTTTAGACGATTGCTGTAGCGCCACCATCAGGACTACAATCACGTAAAGCCAGCTGAGGCATAGGACCTGTGTGTAAAGTTTGGTCATTTTTACACTCGGAAGGCGGATTTCCTGGGAAAGAAAAAGTGGGAAAACCAAGAGGGCCCTGGGAGCTCTGCTGTCTGGTTGCTTCCTGTTTGTACAGGTACGTGCATGTCAAGTGTACGTGAACGGTCACGTGATATGCATGTTCAGGTGTTACTGTGGACAGAGATTAGATCTGAAACTGGTGCTAAAACGCTCGTCTGGACGGAGATAGTTTTTGTTTTAAAGACCCATTTTAAAATGAAAACATCCTGTGGATGTAGCCTCAAATGAGCCACTGGTTGTGCCCTCCAAGGAAAAGTAAGCTTTTCTGCCTTTTTATATAGTGTAGAAATGTGGAATTTTACAGTTATTTATTTCTGGGTTGTCAGTGAAATCTGAATTTATCAGTGGCCAAATGAGTATGAAATCCTGCCCTCTCAACACATCCTCGTTCTGTTAGTCATGTGTCATTATGTGTTGGTTTGTATTAAGTGCTGAAGCCAGATTGATTTTGAACTCCTCTGTTGAACAGTGTGGTGAATTCTTTCTGTAGCAGTTTATGGTGTCATTTATTTCATGACTGGATACAATGAAATATAATGAAATGAAATGTAATGATACAGATAAGTCGTCTTTTATCTCTGTAGGGGGTTGTCAAAGTACCTAAATAACTGGTGATATTAGGACCCATACAACAATAAATGTGTCCAAACAAGCATTGTGTGTTTATCTAAAGCCTGATATATCTTATTCCTCCTTGCTGTAGCGTTCTATTTTTGTCCAAAAAACTATTAATAGCACATCACTGGGTACATCCATGAGCGAGGATACGCGAGATCAGCCATCATGGAATTCTTTGACTGACTGACACGCCCCCTTATGGGATATTAGTATTGATTGGATGCTGCAGCTGATCAGACTAATCTGATGCATCAAAACATCACTGGGTTTCATAATGGAGTGACAACAGTTAACAGCTTAAACTCAAAAATACAGACTGCAGCCTGTTGTTCATGTGCAGGTGTTTGTTAAACAGGTAACAAAGAGAAAACACTGCAACTCTGCACTAATAACTGTCTTTATTAGAACTTAGTAGCCGGTCCGCCTACAAACAAACACACGCAGGGGTTACTATAAACCAAAACACAAACAATTTACTCAAACTCTATTCCAAGTAAATAAACTAATTCCCCCTCTCTACACAAAGAGAGTAACGTACAAACTTGAAGAAAGCACATTCGTGGGTTGACAGGTTTTTACGGATCGTCATACAGCTTGCGCAAGGGTCACTGCTCACTGGCGTCACTGCTCACAGCTGCACTCCCCATTTCATCGTCGCCTTGATCATCACATGGGGATCAGCTGCAGAAATCAGCTGATCGAGGTCAGCTGCAACAATTAAACAGAACAGAGGGCGGACCCAAAATACAACACACGTAACAATCGGTATCTGACAACCTGAGATGAGAACACCTTGGCAGAGACGACCTCCATGAAAAATCTCTACAGCTGTTAAAGCCGACTGTCAGCTGCCGCCGTCATCAGAAACGGACGTTCCTTCACGTGACGCTTCAGAGAAAAGGATGTCTAATTTCTCTTAAAACATATTTCCTTGTTTCCTCTCTCCTCATTTGGTTTCCTTGTGTCCCTTCATGCATCCTTGGTAAGAGAGACTAAGACGAATTGATATAGAATTTATACGCCAATTGCGTACAAACGATGCTGATTGTATGGATCTTCTGTGCTGCTGGGTTGAACATATGTAGAATCGAATGTTTCAGAATTAAGAGCTTCTTTGCAGCAACATCCATATTTGAACCATTGTAGTCCACAAGATCAGTCACTACATATATTATGAGTCTGGACAGACATGGATGTGAACTGTAACTTCACTGGTGCATGGAGGCATACAACCGTGAGGCAGTAATTCTATGGGGTTTTTAAAAAAACAAATTAAAGTATGCAATATATTATGTAATATTTCATGAGGAACTGAGCGTCAGGCGGAGATGTGGGAAAGTACAGATAGATGATACATCACACATCGTCAGGTTCGGCCATAGGAATAAGAATAAGAATATCTTCAGCATTATCCTTTAATGGACAACAACTGAAATATTTTTACCTTTAGCCATGGAGTCTACGTTGGTTATATATTTGACACAGGGGCATTTGAGTTACAGACAGCTTTTGCCATCACTGTCTGAGAACAAGTTTAAGAAGGGTTCATTCTGGTCATGGAAAGACTTAATAATTGTATCATAACTTCCCAGCTAAAAACCCACTTAATTTAATTAACTAAATGAATGATATGCAATGTTTTCAAATGGTATTTCAGCTGCATTTCTTCCGCTGCCACAGACACCTCACTGCTTTTTATATCTTTTCAATGTTATAAAGTGGGATGGGATTTTTAAGTCTTTATTATTGACCGTTGCTGAATTTTACAGCTACCAGAGGTGTTGCCATTAGCAACCAAGACAAATATCATTGCAGGTTCAAACTTGCCTTTGAACACAGATTGCCTGACTAATACTTTACCTGTCTCATTGCCATTAACTGAGAGGGCAAACCTTTAGTTTCATTAACCTCACAGGCAAACCTTGACACATGTGGATGCAAGGCTCCACTTCTTGTTAAAAAAAGCATAAAATAACATGGCACGTTTTTATGTAATAGATACTGGGATCAAGAGGTCCAGATGGCTACCAAAGATCTGCGAACACCTAGACTCTCAAAAGCCATCATTAAGTGCTACTGGAAGCCTTATGCAGTGCTGGGATTCTTTACCCTCATTGAGGTAAGTGTGTGTTAAGCGTTGGAAATTAGCTGAGTAGGGTATATGGACTCATCATTTTTAATCAAGTTTAAAAAAAAAAAAACACTACATGGTAATATGTTCAGCAGTATTCGTATTGGTTTGTCAGCATATTTAACACAGAACAAATATCAGGAAATGTCCGCTCAGCGGTCAAAGAACTGCACTGTTGAACAGATTTTGAACATAACATGCTGTTGTTTGTTAATTGTTAATTATCGTCAACTGTCAGATTGTGATTAGTGTGTGGTGAGGCTCACCCTTCTCCCCCCCTGCATATCAGGAAGTCATTAAAGTGGTCCAACCAGTCTTCTTGGGGAAGATGATTGTGTACTTTGAAAATAACAACCCAGAGGACCAGAAAGCTCTATATGAGACTCTGGGCTATGCAGCCGCCCTGTCTTTATGCACCATCGGCCTGGCGCTGCTCCATCACCTCTACTTCTACTACGTCCAGAGAGCGGGCATGAAGATCAGAGTGGCCATGTGTCACATGATCTACAAGAAGGTCAGTAAGAAGACAATTTAACTTGCATGACAAGGGTTCTGTTAACATGTTAACAGGATAACAGAAGCCTTGACATGACTCCCTGGGTCATTTTGTATTCTCTCTGCCATTTATCCCCATCCAGCCACACACAACACTGCCTTTATTTAATATGGTCATTGGAAAAATGAAATGTGATATTTTGCAGATTTGTACAGCACTGGCCGAATAGGCAGTTTCTGTGATCCTTCAAATGTAAGTGTTTGGGATTACTGCTGCTTCAGTGATGATTCCTGTTTCTTTATAGGCTCTGTGTCTCAGCAGTTCAGCCATGGGAAAGACCACCACAGGCCAGATTGTCAACCTCCTTTCCAATGACGTCAACAAGTTTGATGAGGTACGTGAAATTTAAGGATTGTGGACAAGAAGAAGCAGAAGGACTGCTAGTTTTGCTGTAAAGTCAAGGCAGTGCAAAATGGCAATTTTTTAATATACTTTCTTAGCCCTCCATTGGGGTTTTCCCACTGGCACTTTCGGCTACGGCAAGCCAAGCCATGCTGCGCTGATTTGCGTTTCCATTAGGGATGGGAAGATTAACCTATTCGTATCGATACACGAACACGCGCGGGCAAGATGCGAGTGCATCGGTCGAGCAGCTGTGAATTGATGCATTTTTGGAAAGAAATCGAGAAGCATCGGTTATTAAATGTTTGCATAGGCAAAATCGATCTATTAGATTATTAGATGTTTTATTCATTTGTTTAGAAATGTGACCGACCCAATAAGTTGATATTTTGATACTTTTATTCCTCCTAAATTGGACCTACGTTACGTTAACGTGCGCCGCGGATGTGCACAACAAACATGGCGGAGGTTGAGCAGATATACTCACCTGTGAACTGCAAATCGAAAGTTTGGGAACGCGACGGGTTTTACAAGAGAGACGTGATAATTGACAAGTCTGATGCAATTTGCAAAATGTGCCGTGCTGTTCTGCTGTTAAGTACACAGGCAGTACAACTAACCTTATAACTCACCTGAAGCGACGGCACAGTGTGACCGTGGAGGCGTCTTTCAGTCAACCAGCATCCCCCGCCTCGGGTTCGGATTCATTAACGGCTACTACCCCGAAGAGTGGTGACGGTGAGCAAAGTATTGCAAGTTTTTTCCATGCCCCGCTGGCTAACAGCTCCACTCCTTCAAAGACAATAACTGACGCCATAGCCTTCTTCTTCTTTTTCTAGAGTGTTAAGCATAGTTTTTCATATTGCACCTAATTGTTTTTGTTAATCTTGAGCATCCTTAATTCTGTGAGCCAGGTGTATTAAAAGTGTGAACTGTAAACAGACAGAGAGCACTTTTACAGAATTTGTGAAAAAAGGCCAGTTTGTGAAAGGTCTTCATTTTAGTTGATTAATAAATAATCAAACTCATTGAATTGCGTAGCATCATTCCTTTGCATCGTCCAATCACATTGTATGGCATCGAATCGCACTGTGTTGAATCACATTGCGTTGAATCGTATTGTATCGCTTCGGTAGTTGCTGCATATGTATCTCTAATGCATCGGATCGTTGACATTGTATCGAGATGCGTATCGTATCGGCCTCACACCAGAGATGCCCAACCCTAGTTTCCATTAAATGTCTTTGTGTGTTCAGCTCTCAGTACTTTTGTAGATTCTCACTGAATCTCTGTGGCTTGGTTTAGTTATGCTTTATTTTACTGTTTCATCGTGTTCGCTTTCAGCTGTAGGAGTCGTTAAGTTACTGCTTGAAAACGACAACACAGTGATATGTTGGACGAGGAGCTGCAGCCAACAGGCTCTTTTACCACACCTCTTTAGCTCTTCTCCAACAGATAACTTCTTTTACCTGCCGTGCTGTGTGATGGAGAAACGCTCACAGCAAAAATAGCGGAGCAAACGAAACTTGTTAATCCACTGTTTCACAGCGGCTTTTAAACGTTATAGACTTAGGACAAGTGTGTCATCAGTTAAAAACACACTTTCAAACAGGTAGCCCTGTGGTGGAAATGCAAATCCCTGCTGCGCCCAGTCAAACCAAGCCAAGACCCACATGTAACTACTTCTCCTACATCTACTCTAGAATAGAGCTTCACTCGCACTAATGCCTGTCTGGCACTGTATTATACTCATGTACCTTTTAAACAAAAACATGGCACAATGAAATGCAACTACAGAAATGTTTAGTAAAAGAAAGTCAAATACTAATGGAAACTAACTGAAGATTTACAGAAATAAGAAATAAAGGTTGTAGGTTGCTTTGCATTTTTTGATATTGTATATTTTCTCTCATTTGGAAATAAAGGTGCAACTATACTGTTTTGTATTCAAGATCAATATATTAACATGTCTTTAAGTACTTCATAACTTCTGTGATGTCTAGATATTTCCCTCTGGAGTCGCTCGACTCAAGCTGCTATCATGGCAAATCCCAGTATGTTTGTTTAATTGTTTGGTTTGGTGTTTCCGCTTTGATTTTAATTACTTTGGCCCATGATCAACTAGTTCAAGATATTCTACCACCTGGGCCAGAATCTACACAAACTATTAAATGAAAAAAGTAACGTAATCTTGTGATGTAAACTCAAGGAGTGCAAGTCACCACTTATGAACGCATGCGTTCTTGGCTAATTATAGCTGCAAGATGTATTGTTTTGATGGGTGTGGCATATTTTGATATTAAGTGTGTGGTTACAGTGTCTCAGAGAAACATGGGCAAGTCTCTCCTCGTGTGAGGCTCAGGCTTGATTATACTCTGACCCTTTTGTGGCACTGTTGTTTCACTTTAATCAGAGCCTGCTGTGAAAACTCCACAGTTTCTTGAGGGCATTTTGTTTCTTGGCAGTGGGATTGTTAATTAGACCATGTCATACTCATGCTGGTTTGGATTGATTAAAGTCTTTTGTAAGTAACCTTTGAGTGACTTTATCCTTTCTTTGAAAACAGCCCGAATGTTTGGAGATAATTGCACATGCTTCTTTAGAACAACCTTGGATCTTAGTAATAACACTTACTGTTTTGCCCCGCTTGTGCATGCTTTATTGTTCATGTTATACATCATGTGTTGTAAATTCTCTTTAACAGGTGACTATCTTCCTGCACTTCTTATGGGTGGGGCCCCTCCAGGCAGCAGCAGTCGTGGGTCTCCTGTGGGCGGAGATCGGTCCGTCATGCTTGGCAGGCATGGGGGTCCTCATGTTCCTGATGCCCATGCAAACCATGTTTGGAAGGCTGTTTTCTAATTTCAGGTAATGCACGCACACAAAATGAGTCTAGAAATCAAGTCAAGCTGTGGCCTCGGCCCCGTAGTTAGTGCTTTCTAGTATAGGCACACATTTGGCTTACAGTGATAACGGAGGCAGATTTTCCACTCACAGTAATTTCTGTAACAAAGGATTTCACATAGAAGTAAAAGCCGCATTTCTAATGTTTTATTTTCCCAGCTGAAATGACTGCTGTTGCTAGCAGACTTGATCAGAAAAATTTTTACATTGTAAGTTTGTTGAAAACTCAGTATGTCCATTCTGCATTAGCCCGCCGTCTGCACTTGGTGTAAGTGGCAATTTCTGCCCCACAACACATTTCCAAAATTCGATGTGTGGCAGTTAAATTTAGAAAACGTGTCTCCCACTTCTAACCTTCTCTATTATCATTTTGAATTTTAATTCATGCTGATTTTTGTCATTCCATGTCACAACCATGAAATGATGATTTGGTCAGTTGAGATATCTGTCCCACTCCCTACCAGATGTTGGCTGTGGTGTGATGAAAAGAGGACAAAGAAGAAGAGGTTTTAGCAGTTTTTCTGCTGTTCAGGTGCTTCACTGTGGGAAGAGGTCTAAACTCCTGGAAACACGAAAGCAACAGAAAGTTGATGTGTCTTAGTGTAGATGTAGTTTCCAGCTGACCTGTTTTTAACATGATGGCTATATACCTGTGGGAGGAAGTTACTGAAATGTGTATAAATAAACTGCTGAATCATTGTTAAATCATCTGTTAAATGCCTCAAAAGAGGCTTTGCAACCTTTGACCTGAGAACAGGTTCAAACTGTTCTTTTGTAAAGATAAGGAGGACTCTGGATGTCTGTTTTTTGATAAATGTTGTTAGAAAATTGTTCTGACAGGATTTTTGTGTTTACAGAAGAACATGGCTACAAAGAGCCATACAAACCCCTCTTTATGACCTTGTTCTCATGGTGGCTTGGGTATAATGAAGCTAGTTGGAGGCGGATTATCAAGTAGACCCAACAGAGACTAACCAGACTGTTTCTTTATTCATCATTACATGATATCATGCTAAAACACTGAGGCTACATGTGTGTGTGGCCTTCCAACACACCTTTAAAAGTGTGTATTGAGGGCCTCAAGAACTTTTGTTTGTCCTACTTAAGAATTGCAGCCTGCATTTAAAGATAGGTTTGGACAAGATCCATGTAATATAGTTGTAAATCTGTCTCCATCCTAGTTTATGACTCCACCTCAAACGAAACCAACTGCAGGGCTCACCTGCCTGGTCACACACTACAATGAAACTCCATTTGTCAAACTTGTTTTCAATTGACTTTAAATATCTTTAAAAAGAAGTCGTTGTACAGAGTAGATATTGAAATGTGTTTCAATTTGTGTAAAAATCATTGCACACTTGCAATCACATGCAAACTTTTCTCTTAATTTCTGCAGTATTTAAACCAACTTGTAAAATGTTCTACTTTTCTGTAGGAGTAAGACGGCTGCTCTAACTGACAACAGGATCCGCACAATGAACGAGGTGGTGTCTGGAATTAGGATCATCAAGATGTACGCCTGGGAGAAACCCTTTGCTGCTCTGGTCTCTGATGTAAGAAGGTAAAAACATAAAAGAATTTTTGTGCTCAGCAATCTTTCTTTTCTCTTTTCACAGCAAGTAGCACAACAATTAATTGAAATATTATTGAAACGCAAGAGCTGGAGCTGCAGTATTAATGCCTGGTTTGTCCTCTGTTCACTGGAATCATACATGTCACTATAGTGATGACTTCTATTTCACCATCTTTACTACATGTATAAGTCTGGAGAGATATAGATGTAAACTGCAACTTGACTGGTTGGCGGGGGCAACAAGTTTAACTTGTTCATTAGTTAGTGTTTAAGTTCGGAAATGTCGTATTTAGTTTTCTTGCTGCACAGTGCAGTTGATTTAGGTTGTGCACAAGGACATGTCATTTTGCATGCCTGATTGAAAATGTAAACCACGCCAAGTGTAAACAGGCGCTGAGTCGGTCATTATTTGGAGCACACCCACTGTTGTCTTCTGTGATGCTTGATCAATAGCCACTGGTCTAATCAGTGTTGATAGAAAGCGATTTGTTACAGGTCAAACGTGAACATTTGGCTGATTTTTCACCATAAAACTTCCATTTGTATGCAGCGCAAATTTCAGTCAGAACTAGTTACAAATCTCACGCACAGAGATTTCAGGTGCTAGTTGTGTCATTGGGTTGACTTCATGTGTGTAAGGCATACAATATTAATAATAGACATTTATTTACCCCTCAATTATTATGTTGAAATTTCAAGGCACATATTAATTACCATCCATCCCTGTATGACGCTCGCTGAAAATGAAGGTTGACATTCGGCCATTTAATTGTTGGGTCTCTATTGTGTCGTCTTAGCAAGGAGATCTCAAAAGTCATGAAGAGCTCCTACCTACGAGGCCTCAACATGGCCTCCTTCTTCTGCGCCAGCAAGATCATTGTCTTCATCACTTTCACCCTCTACGTCCTCCTGGGAAATACCATCTCAGCCAGCCGGGTGTTTGTGACGGTGTCGCTGTACACTGCCGTGCGACTCACTGTCACTCTGTTCTTCCCCAATGCCATCGAGAAGCTATTTGAATGTCGTGTCAGCATCCGCAGGATTCAGGTACGTTGCTTTCCTATTTTTATTTCAGTTGTGGTTTAGTAGTGGAAATTATAACAGTGTGTTTTATTTTTTAACTTAAAGATGAATGAAAAAACCCACCACCCGAAATGCATTTTTAGTCAAATTTCAATATTATGAGTCAATATTTATAAAACTGCATTCTTAGCAGTGGTATCAGTAGATGTTAAAAAAGCATGCTGCTCTTTAGTAAAGTTGGAGGGGTAAAAATGGAAGTCGGCAGACCGTGCTCTTACTTGGACTTGAAATGGACCTGGCACAGCTTTAATACCTGTTTAAGGTTAATTGTAAATAATTGCTACTCCATGCAGCTTACAGAAAGGCATCCTTCTGTAGAATGGCCTGTAAGGTCTTGCCTGAGGCCTGCACTACGAAGCAGGATTTGTGCTTAGCGAGGTAACTTAAGGGTTAACTCTGGGTTTTCAGTGTTGTGAAGCTGGTTCACTTCGTACCGGGGTACATTGCCATGGTAACTTATACACACACCTGCTCCAGTTATGTTCCAGATAAGAGATAAACGTGTAAAAGCACAGCCTACTGACCAATCAATTCTCTGGAAAATGATATTATCAGTCATAGAAGATCCCGTAGCTTGGTCTGCGAGTCATGAGTGGTGTACTCCTGTGTAATAGGGCTCCCTCCTATCGTCTTTATTTCAATTTCTTTCCTGTCAAAACCATTATTGTGCTTTTGTATACCGATATCATCCAACAACAGAGACTGATGGATGCACTAAAGCCTTGTACTTATGAAAGCGCCTTGAACTATGTTTCATATTTAGGCTTCTTCTTGCGGCTGACAGAATAATACCGTAAAACACACACCATAAGAATAGGCCTACATCTACGCAACTTATTACTGTAATGGAATACACAAGTGTAATTACAATCAGATCTACTCGTGTCCTGGGGCAGTGATATTAAGCTTATTAAAAATGCATTCACACAGTCGGAGATTCTTTCTTTGCCAGCTGTCTTTCCTGCATTTGGCAGCTGCAACTGTGTTGCTTTTAGCCTGGATTATATGTTTTACTTCTTTAGTTTTGTCTAATACTATAGTTTGCCCTTCATTTGTAAAATCTGCTGCGAGTAGACTTGTCATGTTTGCATTTGGTCATATGCTGCACATGCTGTCTCTTTCATGTGACCGCGCTCATGGATACATCAGGAAATTGGGGTTGACTTATCAAGTTGATAACCAGCTTCGTGTGACCGCTTAGCAAGACTGCATTTGTTAGAGTTACTGAAGCCAGATAACAGAAAGATATCCTGGGTATGATGAACTTGCTTCATAGTCCAGGCTATCAGATCAGGCGGCTAATGTCTGAACTCTCACACGGCTTCAACTTGAAGGTCCACCTCTGTACAACCATCATCTCTCATTTTTTTGTTATAAAGATATAGTAAGCTTGAAATGTGGTTTTAAAGCTGCTGTGGCAGTTATGTTAAACTTTACCTCATGATTTACTTGACCATTGCAGCAAGAGACAAGACTTACTTTAATCACTTACATGTGAATGTTATATAATACTAAGTGCTTTACTCTTATATGATCGAAGGTTTTTGTTTTACAACTCTTGACATAACTCTTTATTTTTATGGTCAAGGAGTTCTTGTTGCTGGATGAGATCACAAAAAACAGCCCGTCGCTGCCACAGGAAAAGAAGAACGACGCCTCAGTGGAGATCCAGAACCTGACTTGCTATTGGGACAAGGTCAGATACTTTGTTTACACAGTACAAGGAATACCCTGAGATGATTCACAAAATTAAGCCAATCCAGCAATTTTCTTTAACCTGTAACTGCCCACTGTTTTGCTTGTGGGACACTAGCACTATGTAGAACTTCCACAGACTGCTGTGAGACACTAGCAGACCTGCCAACATGTACGTATTTTGTGTAGCAAGCACGCATTTTTACATCAAAGTACGCTGGTACGATTTGTCACTCTAAACTACACAAAAAGCCTCTTCAAATTAAGTGGATAATAAAGAAGAAAAACTGAAGGTGACTGTAATGCAACACCATGGATGCCAGCTGCCATTATACCTCGAAGAAGAAGAAGAAGCAGCAGCAGAAGAAGAAGAGTTCGACCAATCATAGCCCTGGTCCAGTCAGCCAAACATCCACCAGAGATGTGTGAGCACTGTCACAGTGACTAAACAGTAATTTAAACCTCTCGTTCCCCTTCCTTAATCTGCCCGGCTAGTTTCCACAAGGGAGGAAGGTGCTTTTAACTCCTTTTCAAAGGTAAACGGGCTGGGGTGAATGGGAAAAGTTCAACTTAAGTTAACGCTGACCTGCCAATCATGGGGAAATGTTTAAGGTTAATGACGGTAGCCTAACGTTATGTAATTTGCAAGCTAGCTAGCTTGTTCAGCAGCCATTTAAGTTGGCAAAGTAACATTAGTTGTATTGTCCGTGTGTCGCAGATTGTTAAATGTGAGTTTTCATAGTACTGTATTCATAATTATTATTGCAACCAAACCCGTAACCGTAATGAGGAGCGGATCATGTCAGGATGTACATTGTGCAATTACTATTTTGACGTTAGCCACCAAGGAGCTTCAGGTAATAATGTAGCTAAACCTCTAGTTACAAAGGCCTAGATTCCTAGATAGTTTTTCAATTGAAAAAGCTAATTTTTTTCATTAGACCTATATGATGTGTACCCATATACGCTGATTCAATTATGTAACTGTTAAATAAAATGGAAATCCTGAACAGAAACTTGGGTTTTATTCATAATTTATAGTGTTTACAACTATAACTACAGCAAAAGTTTTGGTTTTTTTTAAAACAAAACTTCATGCTATGTGTGCACTGTGTAGTCATATTATGGGAAATATAAACCTAGAATAAATGGGAAAAAGGTCTTCAGTCTTAGACGTAGTTGCATGAATGTGATCAGTATATTGCAATGTTTAAATATTTTTTTTTGTACCTTCTGCAGAGTCTGGATGCTCCGTCTCTGCAGAACATCTCCCTCACTCTCAACTCAAATCAGCTGTTGGCTGTAATTGGACCGGTGGGAGCTGGAAAGGTCAGTTACCTACTCATGTCATCATTTCATGTTCAGAAGGAGGCAATAACTGTGACTTGTAGACACTGAAATAAGACAACTTATTAGCCTGCTCATGTTTTACCTTTCTGTGTGCCTGCATGTTTGTCCAGTCATCACTGTTGAGCTCCATCCTGGGAGAGCTGCCTGGAGAAAAGGGGGTGCTGAAGGTCAAAGGTCAGCTGACCTATGTCTCCCAGCAGCCTTGGGTGTTCCCTGGGACCATCCGCAGTAACATCCTGTTTGGGAAAGAGATGAACACCCAGAAGTATGAGAGAGTCATCAGAGCCTGCGCTCTAAAGAGGGTGAGAGATTGTATGCTGCAATATCATTCCTGATAATCAGTCCCTGATCATGCTATCGTGATCAAATCATGTGACTGTCTCAAGACGATGCAGCATAAAAACAAAATCACGTAGATCAGTGCTGTCAACTTCTGCCCAAAGGGCTGACTCTAAACTCCATGCCAGTTTGTTTAGTGTTGATAGACCAATTAAAAACATAGATATGATGGTATAAAGTTTATTCTAAAAAACAACATTTGCGTTGTGTTTTTGAGTCAAATATGATACAGTAGGTAAAAGTGAAAAAATAATTGTCAGAGAACAGGGGGAGTCTCTCAATGCAAGTTCACCTTCCGTTGGCTCTTTTTGACCTTTCTGACTTCACTAAACCTAACTTTGGATATCCTGGATAACTGGTCTCACAAAGCTGGTTAGCTGTTAGTTAATTACTCTCAAAATTCTGGCCTTATCAGTCGTTGGGTAATAATAGTAGTAACAACAACCATCAGATCCGGAGCGGCATGTTTACTGTAAAGCGAATTTATTGCAGCCATAAAAAGTGATGATTCAGTAAGAGGGCACTAAAATATATAACGGCTGAAAATAATGCCAACATAACTCGGTGTAAACCCAAGCTGTGTTTCTGAGCCAAGGTTCATCTGGTGTTTATTTGTACCAGTGCTTTTGATAATAACTGAGAGGTGTTTTTGCACAGATTAGTACTTTCTGCAATCATTTTGAGAATGTTGAATTGATAGTTAGGGTTTTTTTGGGGAGGGGGGGGGGGGGGGGGGGGGG